>JBBJLR010029533.1:0-12683 GCA_037577145.1 Brachypetersius gabonensis
TAATAATGAGATGAAACATAGAAAGCTTTTCACTTCCTGTGATTTCAGATTCAAGCTTGCATATTCTTACATCATTCTTACATTTGTACCGTATGGCACTAGTGTTTACAATTGGGACGCAGTGACAGTTAAGTAAAAACTAACTCATGCAACATGCAAACAAACTGACTTCTGGGTAATGCCAGTCCTGGTGCTCCTTTTCACCTCAGGTTAATAGCAGTATTTGTGCAGAACTTGAGCTCCTGTAAACAGCTCCACAGGAGCTCATTAGCAAATCTCTGTGCCCGAGCTGAGAGAACATTAGTGGTGTTCCTAACTCTCCATATAAGAACTGGGTGAGACAGACAGGCAGCGAATATCAGTCTGAAATACGAGCTCCAGAAAGAGGGGCTCTTTTTATCCACATGCATATTAAAAGCACCCGCCACCCTATATGAAGCATATTCTTTATGAACGGCTAACTCTCTCCAACAGCAGCGCTTTGGACCATTTCAGATCTGTGATCTATAAACGGAATACTGTAAATGGTCAGTAGGCCATAGCAGCTTAACCATCGTCATAAATAATGCATCTGCCCGAAGAACGACCTCTCGTATCTCCCTTTCCGCGAATCCCCCCACCCCCACCTGGACCCCCTATCCTCTCAACTGAGAGCTATATGTGTCTATTGCAGAATTAGATGGGCTGAAATAGGATGGTGGGATATTAGCTAGCTTAGGCTCTCATAAAGACAAATGGCTCTATTGATTCCTGAGGGAAAAATCAGCTCATCTTTAAAGAGACTGCATGGGTAAATGGCAGCTGGATCAGGTCTTTCATTCAAGGGGCAATCTCAGCCGTACAAAGCATTTCAGGTTGCAAATCCCTGTTGTAATTACACAGTGATGTGTGGCACCATCACATTTTCTCCCAGGCGATATCACACTGATTCAGACATCTCCTATGTGGAATAAAAAAAAAGATTTAAAGCCTCCATGTGATGTGTAATTGCTGTTATTTTCTCACATTAACCCATTTAGCTTTAAAAGAGTGTTTAATGTGTTTACTTGTGAATGGCAAATTATGAGATATATCACGCATCGCCTCAGTGGCGTGACTAGGATCTTATTAACCCCAGTGCTAATCCCGCCTCTAAGAAAAAGAATGTTTATAGAATGAAAAATGACTATTTTGTAACCAAGACACCTTTCTGACATTCTATTAGAGTCGATACATTTTTGCATTTTATGTTAACCCAAATGTTCACATTACACCATCTAATTAAAATGACAACCAGTGAATGTATCATGTTGCAGATGGTGATGGCTGTTTCACCCCGTGTTCACTGTAGAAAAACAGAAATTATACAGGCAAGCAATTCAGTGGAACACAAGTGTAGAAAACTTTTTTTTTCCATTTTCACAAGAAGGTGCATTATAGTATACTTTGCTTGTCCAAAACAGAAGACCTTGACTTGAGCATGTTGCCAAGAACATGTTGAGAAGACAGATAACAGCTTAATCATCTCCTCTACCTGGCATCACAGTTCTGAAACTGAAAATTTATAAAATGTTCTGAAAAACTGTCAGGCACTGCTTGTCTTGAACCTCCACTGCTCAAAAACACATGCATCAAGGCTCTTTTCAGTCTTGGCCCCCCTGTGGTGGAATGAACTCCCTCTGGTGATCAGATCTGTGGAGTCCCTTGCTATCTTCATACGTCGTCTGAAGACCCACCTCTTCAAGGAGCACCTAGGGGACTAACTAGTCCTCACATATATAGCTTGCACATTTGTTTCTATATATATAGGAGGTGTGCAACTTGGCTAACAGTATCTTGGTTACAAGTGGAAGTTGATTTGAGTCTAGCTGTACAGGTATGAATTACAGATGTTGGAAGAGCGCATGGACGAGGCCAACAAGTGGAAGCAGCAAGTACCAGGAGCTGGTGGATGAGTGCAAGTGACAAGGCTGGATTATGTACTGTGAACCCCTGGAGGTGGGCTGCCGAGGATTGGCGGGGTGGTCACTCTGCAGAGTGTACACACTGCTGGGCCTCACTTGCGAGACAAAGAAGAAAGCTATCAGATCCGCAACTGAAGATGCAGAAAAAGCCACAAGGCCGGGCTCTGATCAACCCTAGTCGGGTGTCCTCACCCTGGGCGAGGGTGTCTTATGATCAAAGGACCCAGAACACCCCATGACCCCAAGTTACATCACTGATGATGTGTCCCAGCGCATCCGCAAGATGAATCTTTCAAGTGGACTACAAAAGCACTCTGGATACGAGCATCTGTCAAATGCTGGACTATTTATCTAACATGTTGGCACATTGTCCACTAAGGAGAACAGCTGTATGGATGATAATTCCTCATCAGCATCCACCATTACTAGCTCTGAGGCAGCTTTATCTCTCTGACATTAAAACCTACTGATTTTCCTTGACTATTTTAGAATAATAAATAATGATTTTAAAATGCATTCCCCTGGAGGCACAGTCTAAAAGCGTAAAAGATGAATGACACACCACAGCACCATGTTAATTTCAGCTGAACCTTTTTCTTGTCTTTCTTCTTTTAGTGTTGTTTTCCAGTCCTGTGGTTCTCTAGATATCTGTTCAACATATCTGGGAGAAACATGGGATTAAATGGTGGTTTAGGTTAAACAGCAATCTGGCTTTACACTAGCATTTATCACATTATTTGCTGGGTTATGTAATATTCTATAATACAATACTGCATTCTCAGTCTCATGATTTTGTTATTAAATTTTTGGAAATCCTTGGCCATAAAGAAATGTGCTAATGTAGAAGCTTATAAGCACAAACATGATATTCAAATTCTTATATGTAACTTATGTATAGTATTAAAACTCCAGCATGGGTGTATATAACAGTGTATTTCATACGGAGTATTTTCTGTTTTTATTAGATTTATGTAGACTTCATATTTTATATTGTTCTTATCCTTGTGATTCTGTGTGTCTGTGCTGTTTCCTCAGGGATTCTGAGCCTCCTAGCAGTGTTAGTTACCTGGCTTCCTAAAGTCTAGTCTCTCAAAAGTTCCTCCCACCTTCAAAATACATCATAAGTAGAAGGGTCTCTGCCTTTAAATCAGCTCAGTCTAAGGACCGTTGTGGCACCACTATATGAGGCGAGTAGTGTACAGTAGATGAGGTTAAATTTCATTTTTGCCTTTTTGCCAGAATGTCCTGAACATAAAGGCTACAGAAGGTAGACATGCCACCACACTACCTGTATCCATATGTGTCCAATCACTGCAGACACCAGCATCGAGACACATGGTATCTAGCACTTAGATAAAGTTTTATGGTTTAATTCACTGAGCACAGAACTCTCCAGGTTATTCTGAATGGGTGTATGAGGCCACACTTTGGAATTCAAAGGAGTCTCGTGAGGTTGTCGAGGCACAACTAAAAACTACCTGCAACTGTGGAAAGTGATTGGATGTTTTAGCATTCCATTTGCATAGAGAGTGGCCAGACTCATTTGATGAATTGTTAATGCCACCCCTACCATGCGCACAGGTTGCATCGTAGGCTTCTTGCTGCAGGGCGTGTCATTCCAGCACAGTGCATTTTCTTGACACTCCAATTTCATAGAAGTCCTCCCATTTTTGTCCTGAAGCAATGGATGACAAAACTGCTACGTTTTTCCTTTCTTTGTGTATGTATGTAGGTACGTAAGCACATATGTACATCTTTATCTAATACTTCTATTTGCTCTGAAATAAAACTTGCAAACATCTCTCATATATTGGCCGCTGTATACACTGTCAGAATGCAATACAAAACTTACAAACTGGAGTAAAAAGTTGTAGTCTGTTATGGTTTTATTTATTTATTTATGGCAAACACAGAGCCATAAACATACCACAAAAACATCTTAGATGAGTGAATGCATCTATGAGTGATATTTGCAATGAGGTTGTTTTAAGCATATAATATAATGACTATTCAACATGAATATTCAGCTTATTTTATGTAATTTGTCGAAATCAACATTTCAGAGAGATAATTGTGTTTTAAAGGCATTTTGCAGTAAGTATCTACTGTTTATTAGGGAAATATGTAGCAATAGTAAATACTTGCATAGTATTTACGCAGTAACTTAAAGTATGTACTGCTGTACTTACTCAGAATTGAATGGTAAATATGTAGAAATGACATAGTCTCCATCTCTCCCTGTTCTTTCAGCTGTCTCACCCAAAGACTTTGCTGTGTTCTTTGATGCGAAGATTGAGGACATTAGCAGATCCTTCCCACCAATCATCAAGCCGCCTGTCAGCCAGAGACAGGCCAATGCTACCCAGTTTCTTGGCTTCTCTTCTCTCTCTCTTGAGGATGTTGCATCGCTTCTGATGTCCAGCAAACCAACCACATCTCCGCTCAACCCTGTCCTGTCGAGTATGCTCCAGATGATGTCTTCAGAACTTATCCCGCATATTGCCTACATCATCAATTGCTCCCTAACAACTGGCCATGTCCCATCTGCTTTCAAGTCTGCGGTGGTCACACAGATATCAACAACTACAGACCAATATCTCTTCTCTCCTTCCTTTGGAAAGTCCTGGAACAGGCTGCTTATAACCAACTTAACATCTTTCTTTCTCAAAACAGGCTTCATGATCCTCACCAGTCCGGGTTCAAGGCAGCACACTCTACTGAAACGGCACTCCTAGCCGTCTCTGAAGAGCTTCATGCAGCTAGATTAGCCAACATGTCTTCTGCTTTGATTCTTCTTGACCTTTCTGCAGCCTTCAACACGGTTAATCATCAGATCCTCTTGGCTACTCTCTCCAGCCTTGGGATATCGAGCACAGCCTGGCAATGGTCTGAATCCTACCTTGATGACCGGAAGTACCAGGTAGCATGGCAAGGCTCCCAGTCTGCCCCATGAAGATTGTCCACTGGTGTACCTCAGGGCTCAGTCCTTGGACCGCTTCTCTTTTCTCTATATACTGTTTCTCTTGGGGATGTAAAAGCCTCACACAGTTTTTCCTACCACTTTTATGCAGATGTCACACAACTAATCCTGTCTTTACCCTCCAGTGATGATCAGGTCTCAACCCACATCTCAGACTGCCTGGCTGACATTTCCTCTTGGATGGCAGCCCACCACCTTAAGCTGAACCCCAGCTAGACTGAGCTGCCTTTCATCAAAGGGGTTCCATCACCAAGCCACGACCTCATCGTTTCTTTTGAGAACTCTGTTATCACCCCTCAAAGACAGTAAGAAATCTTGGTGTCATGTTGGACGACGAACTTTCATTCCTGTCACACGTTGACCACCTCTCCAGGACATGAAGATACCTTCTGTATAATATCAGAAGAATCTGACCCTTTCTCACCACAGAAACCACACAGTTACTCGTCCAGTCTCTGATCATCTCTAAGCTAGACTACTGCAACTCTCTTCTGGCTGGACTGCCAATATAGGTAACAAGACCACTTCAGCTGATTCAGAATGCAGCTGCGAGGTTAGTCTTCAATCTTCCTAAATTCTCGCATTAAGTTCAAAACCTTAACACTTGCTTTCAAGGCTAAGAATGGGCTTGCACCTCCTTACTTGTTTGCACTGATTGTTTGCACTGATCAAGCAGTGTGTCACTTCTCGTCCTCTCAGGGCATCAAGCTCAGATCGTCTTGAACCTCCGTTGCTCAAAAGAAAAGGAAGACCTGCATCTAGACTCTTTTCGGTCTTTGGCCCCCCAGTGGTGGAATGAACTCCCTCTTGCAATCAGATCTGAGGAGTCCTTCGCTGTCTTTAAGCGTCGTCTGAAGACCCGCCACTTTAAGGAGCATCTTGGCGACTAGCTAGTCGTCCCACATCTTTTTCTTATATATCTTTTTCCACTCACCCTCTTAACTGTTTTACTGTTTTTACTTACTTGTGTATTAATCTCTGACTTGCTTTTTCTGTTTGACAGGGTTTGTTATGGTGTGTAACTTGGTTAAATAGCTGGCGTTGATTTAAGTATAGCTTAACAAGTTTAAGAACAGTTGTGGACTACTTTAAGCACTGATGTACGCCACTCTGGATAAAGGCGTCTGCTAAATGCCGTAAACGTAAATGTAAACGTAAACATAGAAGTAATTTCCTGCTAAATACTTTGCCCATTTATAGTAACATTCAATAGTACCACTATTCTGAATTCTGAGTAATTATGTAGTACTTACACATAATACTTCAAGTACAAAGTAACGTGGAAATACCAAGAATATAGTAAATACACACACACCTAATTGAGAAAAGTTAAAAAAAATTACAAAGATCCTTTCTCCATCATATTATAAAGGACCTAATAATATGTACCTGATAGAACGTCTAGTTAATATTCACAATTTACAAATTACATAACATTTTTAAAATTCTGTCAGACCAGCATTACACAAGTCTTCCAGTCAATGTAC
Organism: Brachypetersius gabonensis; assembly: GCA_037577145.1. Taxonomy (NCBI): domain Eukaryota; kingdom Metazoa; phylum Chordata; class Actinopteri; order Characiformes; family Alestidae; genus Brachypetersius; species Brachypetersius gabonensis. The sequence continues at coordinate 6,411 of JBBJLR010029533.1, forward strand.
CACATAACATGAAATAAGTGACTGTACTAGAAAATAAGTACTCTACAATTACTCTAGATTTGTCCATGTATTTGCCTATTCTTCTCCATCAGGTATGCATGCATTTACTGAAGCAGAATATTTGCTGCACAGGTTGTTTTGGGTCTGCTTATTAGACATTTTTGCCGACAAGGCAGTTCAGAAAGTGACAAAGTAGCATTCTGATTGAGTTATGAATAACTTACAGAAACATTGCAGGTTAGGTTCGGGACTTTGATTAACAAATATTTTTGTGGGTTTAGGAGGGCTGGGTTGCCTCTCATAACAGATTGGTTGGAAGCAGTTAATCAAAACTCTGACCAGTGCATCACTACTGCTGGAATACACTCCCTATACTTACATATTCCGCTTGGAAACATTCAATAAGCATTATTTGTAAATATTGGACATAATTACCCTTTAATTCAAAGTAAGTACAGCAGCCCATACATCCTTAATACCAGGACATTTCTTGTAATTACTATGATAATTATATATCATAAAATTAAACACTCCCTGGAATAGAACTGAATAAGCACATGCCATTTTTGCAACAAGCTCCCAGTGAGAATTATGTTGTATTGTCGGCACTGAAAAGGTTTTGCCCTCCCTGTTTTTCTTTAGTGTGTAGAAAGAGTGAAAGGTTTTCAATTTGACTGTGTTGTAGTCTCATCTGAGCCTTCATCCGGGCCCTTAGAAGCTAAAGTGGAGGAGAATGGTCTCCTAAAACTGGGCTTAAAATATCTTTAGTTCTTTTGACTGACAGTGAAGTGGGAAAATGCATGGATTTGTAAAGAGAAGTCCTCTGAAGGTCAAGGGCACAGAAAATCATCACGAAATGGCGGGCGCAGTGTCCAAACTGGATAATTAGAGAGGACGCATTCTAATAACAGACACGCATGATTGGCCGGGGGGTGCAGCTGAGGCTGGAGTGACACACGAATCCTTGAAGACAAGGAAGGTGACATTGTTCTCCATGGTTAGTGTTTCACATCTCACAGACAGACAGAGAGAGAGAGAGAGACAGGGAAACAGTCAAACAGAGAGAGACGGCTTAAAAACAGGTGAAAAAAAAGAATGAAAAATGCAGTCCACTTTCTTGAGAGCCTGGTAAATGAAAACTGAAGTAGTCAGGAATTTTTTATTGTGAAGCTGCAGCTTAATTTTCAGAAGACCATCTGTTTGGAAATGTTGTCGAAGTAATTGCTTTCCGTCTGCACATAAGGAGACCGAGACATCACAGACAATCATGTACAATTAGAAGGCCTGCTGCTCCAGTTCTTCCGTGTTGGTTTAGAACGCACAGCAGAGAGAGAACGCAAATTCTTCAGGTGAGATGTTCTTCCACTTTAATCTAACTGTCATGGAACAAAAAGCTGAAACGTTTGTCTCATTATTTACATGTTTCCCTACATTGTTGTTCCACTGAAATACTTCATTAGAGTTGAAATGCTGAAACAAAAGCTGGACATAACAATGATGATCTGTTATCGTAATTAACAGTGAGAAATTGCAAAGACAGTACTTGTACAAACACAACCATATCATGAAATAAACCAATACATTTTTCCAATTTTTAGACTAATTATAGCCAATTATAGTCTGTAAACAACAACAATAACAACAACAACAACAACAACAAATATGTTGTGCCTATATGAACTGCATAGTAGCAAATTAGATGGCAGCCCAAAATACCATCATTTTATTAAATTTTTTGTTGGACTGCACCTTTTTAAATTGATCTAGGTTCAAATGTCAAATGAAAAAACAGTGATTATCTGCTCTTTTTCTGAATGGGGCACCATTGAACTGCTGGTTTGTTTTGCTCGTTTCTCAGTCATTAACAAGAGTCATGCTTTGTGATGCTTTTTTTTTTTTTTATATATATATATCGGCTCTCAGCTGAAACCAGACTAAGCTTTCCGAGGTGTTTGGAGTCTGCTGTCACACAAGGTGAAAGCTGGGAAAATGGCCCAGTGTCAGTCATTTTTTCCATTCCGCTCGGTGAGAGACACTTCTGTTCAGTCTGCACACAACAGAGGCATTTTCTCCACATTTTCTGCGTTTTTGCCTCCTAAAGGTGTCTCGGGTCTCCGGAGAGTCCATCTTAGCAGACAACAGCTGTGTCTCCCTGATTCTTAATTTAGTTCACTTAGGCTCCGCCTGCATTCATCTGCGACGGACCGGCAAGGTTACCTCGCCAAGCGTCTTCATTTCCAAGTCCATAATGTGCTCCAGCTCTGTTAATTAAACAGTTAATACTGAATATAGCAGGAATGAAAGCAAAGTCCACAAGAAACTATTAGCTTTGATGCGGGTGTTCCCTGGTGAGATTAGGGTGCATTATAATGAGGTGAAAAGCAATTATTTCAGGAGCGTTCCTTATCAGAGTTTGATATCTGTCAAGCTCTTTATTGAGTTTTATTCTCCTTGATTGTTGTTGTTATTGCGTTCGCCATCTCTGTAATGACATTTAACGCATAACCAGCTCGTCCGGCGTCAGAGATTGTTGCCTTTCATTTCTGTAATCTAACTTGCTTCTTCATCTCATTCATTTTAATTATAAAAGTGAGAGGACTTAATTGTGTTTCTCAAAGTGTCAGATTTGCCTCACCAGAGGAAACACTAAAGCATCTAGGCTTCGGGTGAGACCCAAAACGTTTATGAGCTTCACAAACGTGCGCTTCCCCTCCAAAACGCATGCTTTCTGTTAGCCATGGTTGTCATTGTTCTTCCAGTTCCAGAGAATGTATTAATTATTTAATGAAAGAAATCAGACAATATCTTCGTTTAAAGCACTGGACTAATGAAATCCAAATGATTCGCTCAAAAACTGCACACTGCCAGACATGCCTGGGAAGCATATTATGTGTTATCTGAAGTGCAATTCTATTAGCATCATCCAGTTCTTGGATTATTAGCAAAGAATGAATCTAATCATTAGTGAAAATCATTCATCGCTCTTTTGTACTATAGAACAGCCGCCTCTCCTCTAGCAACTGTATTGTTCTATAGTGCATAAAATGAAAGTAAAGAGTAATTATTTTTTACAAAAATAAATGGTTCTGCTGTAAACAAAGTCATTCAGAAGGGTGTGGCATGAAATGCTTCTTTTGGAAGAAAGTTTGAATGATTGAAAGATCTTTTTTTCAAAGTGGTGTTTTTGGGGCAGTCAGTGGTCTAGTTGCCCTTGCAATCAGATGGTTGTGGGTTTGAATCCCAACACTGATGGTGTCATCACTGAAGTACCCCTGAGCAAGGAACCCCACCAACCAACACACACACACACAAACACACACACACATACACACTTCGGCAGCAGCCCACTGCTTCACTTGGTGAATGGGTTAAATGCAGAGAAAGAATTTTACATTGTTCACTCTTTGTGCTTCGTGCGTTTGAGGGGCCACTTCTCTTTATGGGTTTCAGCAATTTACTATGAAATTCTAAGAAAAGCTTTCCAGAACGATGAATAGAATCAAGAGTAAAGCTGTAATTACATTCATATCCACAATGCTTACAATATGTGACGGTTCGGACTGGTTTAGGCCCTGTTTTTGTTTTTTTCTGTTTCTTTTCTTTCTTTTCTGGATAGTGTTTTGGTTTATAGTTTATTCTCCTGTGTTTATGTTCCTGGGTTTTCAGTTGTCTCTGATCTTGTGTTTTCTTTGTGTTATGCTTTTATGTTCATATTCAGAGACTGATTCTGCCATTTAAGGGCGATGAGTTTAAGGCCGTGGATGTTTTGTATTCTGTTTTACCATGTTGTGTATTCTGTTCTGTGTTTCTCATGTTCATGTATTCTGTTCCCCTGTTTGTCCACCAGATGTCCTCATAGTCCTGTCTAGTCCTGTTTTAGTCTGTGTTCCTGTCCAGCCCTGCTTACTCCAGTCCTGTATAGTTCATGTCCTGCCCAGTTCATGTCTAGCCCTGTCCTTGTTCCCTGTTACTCCTTTCCTTGGTTCCCCGGTTTTCTGACTTCCTGTCTCCTGTCCCTGGTCCCCTTTAGCTCCTGGTTCCGGGTTGCCCCGTTCCACATTCATGTGTCCTGTTTGCTCCTGGTTCCTGTGAGTCTCTGGTTCCCTTCGGTTCTCTGTCTGTTCCTGGTTACCTCCTATTCCTTCCTGTGCCCTCCTGGTTCCATCCTGTGTCCTTCGTGTTCCCTTCTGTTCCCTCCTATTCCTTCCTGTTCCCTTCTGTTTCCCTCCTGGTCCCTCCTTGGTCCCTCCGTTTCCCTTCTGTTCCCTCCTAGTCCCTCCTAGTCCCTCCTGGTCCCTTCTGGTTTCCTCCTGGCCCCATCTAGTCCCTCCTGTTTCATGTTCTGATCGTGTTTCCCTCCTGTTCTGTCTGTTCCTGTTTCATGTCTGATTCCAGTTTTGCTCATGTTCCATGTAAGCCCACTAGGGGTCCCCTGTGTATAGGTTTGGTTATTAGTCACGTGTTCATGTCACCTGTTCTCAGTTTCATGTTAATTATTCCCTGTGCTCTCATTGGTTCTGGTCCCTGTGTTCGCTGTATTTTAATCCATGCTCCGTGTCTATTCAGACACGGTAGCATTAACGTTCACATCCCCTCATGTCAGTTCACGTTCTCGTTCCTGTTCCTGTTCCCTGTCCTGTTCCCTGTCTGGCGTTCTGGTAATGGTTGTTTTTCTGTTGTCCCTGTTTCTGGTCCCCGTGCCTGCTTTTGTTTTCTGTTTTACTCCCTGTAAATAAACCCTATTTTCCCCCCATGACCTACGTCTCCGGCTCCCTATGTCTCTCCACACCTGTGGAGGGACTAACCGTGACACAATAATAAGCCCTGTGCCCACAATAATAACAACACAGGTCAACAGGTCAAAATCATCAGATAAGTTTCTATGGGTTTTGTAGTTTTTTCTGCACATACAGTTTTTGTGATGAATCTAGTTATATGTTCCATGATAGTTGGTATAATGATCATATAATAATCATATGTTGAGCGTTTTTGAAGAAACAGTGGTAGCTGACAGACACTGATCATTATATCTATGCCACAGTGTTGTCTGTCTGACTTCACAGTGAAAATATTGAAACAGTTACTTGATTGGTGCCTGTGGTTTAACAATAGACAAATAGACAAATGCAAGTCTATTGCAAATCTAATATTACTCATAAGTTGACGTGAAAGCAAATCTAAGCACGAAAAACAGGTTTAGAAAAGTGTTGTGGTTTCTGATGATCACAATTTTATTTATTTTTTTGACCTGTGTTATTAATTCTCATGTAGACTGTTCTCATGTACAGTGTCATAAATACATAACTGCAGTTTATTAATTATCATTTAATAACTTCATGTTCCCAGCAAACTTAACATATTAAAAAAACAACTTAAAAAATCTTCTGTTTCTAATAAGATCTCAGCCTACACTGAAAGTTATTTATATATAGCAGCAATTACTAACTTTTTTTTTTCAAACTGTGGAACAGATGTATGTGTCAGCAAATAATTATCGGTTAAGGAAATTGTTCCCTAAAGAAAATAACTCTTGACTCGTTCATTTCTTATCTCGGCATTAGTATGAATATAAAGAGTATTTTATAGCTGGAGAAAAGAAATACATTCTTGTAAATTAAGATCACCATACATAAATGCAAAAATGCTGCAATTTCATTTGCAAAACCTTCTAAATGAATATGTTAAAGGCAAAAGGGAGATTTCCAGTATGTAATATTACGTGCCTCTAATAACTGAACGAGTTCATCTGCAGTAACACTTAAGTACAGAGGAACTGAGCGCGAGGTCTGCGCCGGCTTCATTAACGCGGGAAATAAGCTGGGTGTACTGGAGGGGTGCTGCACTCTCTTGAGCATGTGCCAGGGCATTAGGCCTATTTCCTAAAAAGTCCTCGGCAGTGTATTTTGACAGTAAGACAAGCCAGTCAGCCCGAGGTGTCAAACTCAGTTTAGCTGAGGGCCATAGAGAAATATGTAAATGATGCTGCAGGCCACACTAGTTTAAAACTGTTAGAGGTGGAAAAACAACAGGACAGTGTTTGTATATTAGCATGAAACAGACCCTTTTGCTCAACGCCCCCCCTCCCCCTCCCCCCCAACCAAAAAAAAAAAAATAGCATCACAAAAGTAGCTGCCCACACATTCTGCTACTGGGCTATATATAAACAATCTAACAAAATAATTTGCATAAAATGCATCTAGAGAGAGAGAGAAAGAGAGAGAGAGAGAGAGAGAGAGAGAGAGAGAGAGAGAGAGAGAGAGAGAGAGAGAGAGA
>JBBJLR010029590.1:0-12682 GCA_037577145.1 Brachypetersius gabonensis
ACACACACACACACACACACACACACACACACACACACACACACACACACACACACACACACACACACTATCTATCTATGGATGGATAGAGGAACCACTTTGGGTCACCAAAGAAAAGTTAGATGTAAATTGGTGAATCTTCACATAATTTGGAGCTTTTTGCACCCCATTTAAATCTGTACCTAATGGAACAAATCCTCACAGCAGAACACATGACACACCATGTGATGTGATATAAGAAGAAACTAAACGATGATGCTCTTAAAAACCAATATCAGTCAATGATGAAAGATCTCTTGCCCACCAGACAAGAATCATCCCCACATGCTGCGAGGGACTACTTAACTCTGCCCTGTGCCACAGTGGAGAAAGAGCATTCAGTAGATCAGGACTGATCTCAGAGTGGCTTTGCAGGCCTCTCTGGACAAGTTAATCCTATTTACTACAGCAGAGCATCAACCGAAGTCATGTGGACTGACTTTCCAAGGACCCCCTCCCCTCCACACTAGAGGCTGACATTTTTTCGGGAATCCTGTGGGACGGGAAACAAAATCACTACTAATAACGTGATTGGGACGGGACTGGAAAAAATGTAAGCGGGAGTGGGCGGGACCGGGAATCCTAATAACACTATGATAACTTTATACAGAAATATACCTTTTAAATAAATAAACAAATTTTGAACTCAATAATAGTTGTCAAAATTTGTTTATTATATAAAAAATTACGTGTTGAGAATAATGGCGTGAAAACGCAATACGCCTGCTGCGAGACAACTGATTAAGTTCTACTCACACTCAGAAATTCAGTGAAAATCATAATGTGTGTTTATATAATGTGTATGTGTGTGTGTTGATGAATGGATGATTTGCATAAAATATGGTTTTTTATTCAACTAAGCTGGGCATACTGTGATCTGTACTCTATTTCTTTTACTGTAACTGACAGATTTTGACAAAAAAAAAACAACAACACGGGAGTGGGAGTCATTCTTCTGGGATTGGGAAGGGACGGGATTTTCCCCCAGTTTTTTTATGGGATTGGGACAGGACGGGATTTTTTTTGTGGGAGTGGGATGGGAGAGGTTTGAAAATTCACTCCCGTGTCGCCCTCTACTCCACACACACAAATGAGAGTCAGCGACCATGGAGGTCTAAAGATGGCAAGTTATATATCTGTCCCAGAGTCATTAGGTGTTCTGATGACGGTACTCTGGCTTGTACTCTTATTGCTTCTTTAAGTGTGTAATTGGAAGCAGGGGAGCAATGTTTTAAAGTGGTATTATGAAAAATGAAAAGATTAAGAAGCTAAGGTTGACACCAATGACTTGACAAGACTCAAGTGGAAGTATACTTTTTATACTTATAAAAGTATACTTTTAAATGTGTTGTGGTTTGTTTAGGTTCCTTCAGAAACCAGTGAAATGCAAATGAGTCCCATGGTCCCCACTAGCTAAACTGACCATTATCCTCAAGATGAGTAAACAAAACTATTGTAAAGATTGTTTCTGCAGTTAAAACAAGGGCAAAATGAACTTTGTTCAGTGTTGCTCATCCAGGTTTCTATTGTTGGTCATCTAAATAGCTCGAAGCGGCAGGTGTTTTCATTTGTCTCCACTTGAAAATGCTGCATATTTCAAGACTTTACAAATCATAGAAATTACAGCGGTTTGTTTTGCTCTGCAGAATTACAGACATATAAAGGCCCCAGGCATTCCTGCAGTCATTACTGTTGAACCCCGCTGCCTCTGCTAACTAGTAAGAGAGACCTCACGGTGCCCTGCTGTGCAAACTGCACACCTAAATCATCACACGCTTGCTTCAAATGATGTCACTCATGCTTGTGGTTTCTGAAACTGTACATAATGTTTTCAATAAAAATAGAAAAGAAATTAAGCCTGAATCGATACTTTTCCATTTTTACACATATTAGAAATACACTATTTCTATAAACTGTTTACAGATATTAGAAATACACGTATTGGGATGCCTGACCATTACACCAGCAGGAACTTGACATTGCATTAAGAGTTGACGCTCCATTTGCAGCCAAAATAGCTTCCACTGTTGTGTTGAATTCAGGGCTCTGTGTGGCCAGTCAAGTTCCTCCACACCGAACTCATCCAACCGTGTTTTTCTTGACCTTGCTTTGTGCACTGGGCCACAGTTATGCTGGAATAGAAAAGGTTCTTTCCCAAACTGTTTCCACAACTTGGAAGAATGGTGTTGTCCAATATGTCATGGTCTGCTGAAGCTTTAAGATTGTTCTTCACTGGAAGAAAGGGGTCTACCCCAAACCCTGAAAAACATATGCGTCCCAGTAGTTTTGTCCCTATAGTGTATCATCACAAATCACATTACCTGTGACCTACATGAGTCTCGTAGCTCCACAAACCTAAAGAGGCAAACTCAAAAAAACGTTTTGCCTGACGGACAATAGACGGGGTTATGGGGAAAATGTCAGTGCAACTTTTACCCAAAGAGCTTAAGTGATGCAAAGCTCCAGATGTGGTAATGTCACTCACCGGCTTCTTTCCAACAATGAGTTTCTCCACTTTCTGCACCTGCGACACGTGGTCCTCATTAGTCCTGAGCTCACGCTTTCTGATCCGCTCATAAATACCAATTAGCATCTCACGAGGAATGTCCTCCCCATCATCGACCCCTACAATCAGCATGTCACATCAATCAGTACAGTACATCATCTTTAGTAAGCACAGTGTTACACTAATCACAATTACGCACAATAACCACCAACAGTACCACACACAAAATTAACAGCTGCCCTGCGAGACAACATTGAACCCTATAAACCAGAGCACACCAATCTAACTCACAAAGGGTTCGTGTGGCTGTAGTGGCATTCATTCCAACCATGAAGACGTCAACCTCCATATCTAATCAGTTGATTGATGACAGAGCAAATGACTTAAAAAAAAAGTCAGATGACCTTTTGCTTGATTGGAATTAAACCTGCAGCCACCCTGACGCTTTCTGGATAAGACTGGTCAGCCCTGGTTTAAATAAACAGCTCTGTCCTGCATGCTAACGTTGCTTAAGTTAGTAGTGAACAGTTAGTAAGATTTTTGGTGATTGTTCATTTACATTAATTGTTATATTTAATTCCATTAAAATAATAAAACATGTTCTCTCTCTCTCGTTCTCTCTCTCGTTCTCTCTCTCGTTCTCTCTCTCGTTCTCTCTCTCGTTCTCTCTCTCGTTCTCTCATATTAAAACCAAGTAGCATCAACAACAGATGAAGATAAAACTCCAGCCCTTTTTGGTTTGACAGATTTCTCTGAAGAAGAATTAAATAGACACACCTCTTAGGTTCTTGACAAAGTCCTCCAGCTTCATCTTCCGCTCTGGCTTTACGTTGGGACTGTACATGTCTGTGTTGAGGAGGATGATGGCGAAGGCCAGGATAAAGATGGTGTCTGGGTTTCGAAACTGTCGCACCACACCAGGGTTGCAGATGCAGTAGCGTTGACTGGAGAAAAATTAACAGATGCTTACATTATTAAAATTTCTGCAACAGTTTGGCAAAAAAATTTAGTTGATCAGCAATGGCTTGTTTGGAGTTTGCCTCTTGAGTTGCACTGCAACTACATGCATTGCAGCTATAAGGCTAATGTTTCTAACCAGGAAATGAAGCTTACATACATACAGCAGGCAAACCACCAAAGCACCACGTGTTTTACTGTATCTTAAACAGAAGACGTATTTTTGTCCATTTATAGAGACAGCAGTGTGCTGAAGTGCCAGAACCCACATACGACAGTACATCTGAGATTACTAAACAACTGTCTCAATACACTACATGATTCTTCATATAGTGTATTGAGACAGTTGTTTAGGGAGGCTTTCACAAGCAAGATGTTGGAGTTTCTGTGGGAATTTGTGCCCATTCATTCTGTAGAGCATTTATGAGCTCAGGCACTGATGTTGGAAAAGAAGGCCTGGTTCGCCATCTCTGTTCCAGATCATCCCAAAGACGCTGGATGGGGCTGAGGTCAGGACTCTCCAGTCAAGTTCTTCCATACCAAACTTATTCAAACTGTCTTTAAGGAGCTTGCTTTGTGCACTGGGGCTCAGTCATGCTGGTATACAAAAAGGGTCTTCACCAATCTTGGCAGAGAGGTAAGAGAGGGAAAACTGTTTATTTTGTGGAACTATTCCTTTAATTCCTTGAAGATGAACATAAGGATGAAATGCTGTTGTTGTACTACCTCCCCAGTGTTAGAAAAATGACATGACATGCAGGTCAGGAGGTTTCATTTTCCTCTACATTGTCTATAACAGTATTTCTGGATGTCCAGCAGATAGACCATCCATGGGCTATTTCAGAGTTGCTGTGAATGTTGGGATGCTCACTGAGGCGAGACATTCTGCTATTAGAACAGATTGAAGTGCATTCTCCATGGGCCAGAAAAAGGCGCCATGCTTTGGTGTGAGGGGAAATTTAATGAGTGCAATATGACAAAACAAGTCAGAAAAGCGCTTTTGCCCATATCTCCAAAACGGATGCTTGACAGCCAACAGAGATTATTAACAAGCCTCTTCCAAATCTGCCATGACTCCTTTTTTTTCCCCTTGACTGTTACTAACAGACGCTTTTAAAGGGAAACTGAATGGTGCTCCTGGATTCAAGGAATATTTATTTATTTACGTACCTGTATGCCTCGATCAGCCGCTCTACCTTCTGTGCTTCTCCCTGAACCCGAATGTGAGCTTGGAACTTTCTCAAGGCTTCGTCTAGCTCCATACTGGAAAAATCCATCTCGTCCACCACACAGCTGTTTGGGGGGGGGAGATAAATACACCAGAAATTACATGCCTGTGAATGTATTAGTATGAAAGTATTCTTTTTTAATGACATTTTATGCAAACTTGGAAATAAATGAACAAGCAATGCAACCAAGATCATGGTATTTTGGATTTGCCATGACAAGCTTTAGACAGTGTCCTTGAGAGCCTTGTGGTTAAAGTAAATGAATGTTAAAATGGCCTGGCAAACATCTAAAATGGAAAGAAATGTGCATAGAGTCATGGGAAAAGCAAAAAAAAAGTTAAACAATTCATTACAAATATGTTAAACTACATAACATTACAGTATTTTACAATCGCACCAATTAAAATAGTGATTTTTTAGGAGCTGCTGGAAGCTGCTGGAATACAGCACATAGAAAAGCTGCTCTACACACACTACTGCACTCACCACCCATATGGAGGTGTTTCTTATTTTTTTACACAGCTCACACAGCAAATGTTCATAAAAGTATAGCAACCTGTGCATTTTACACACACGCTGCAGTGAACAGAAAAAATGTCTCTCCCCCCCCCCCATGGCTGAATATTTGCTTATATTATCAATAAACAGTATATCCACTATATGTGCAATATATGTGGTGTTTTAACAATATGCACTAAGTCTCTAAGTGCATTTAAAAGTGAAAAATAATGTGTAGACAACTGGAGTAAAATAGTAATCACTTTCTGAGATGGACAAAAATCCCTTAAAACTAAAAAGCAGAGCTTCTGTCAGACTCCAAAACTTACCACCTGCATAGAGAGAGTGAAACCACAGTTGGCAACTGTAGTGGAGACCAGATCATACTGCACGCCAAGATTCACTGACTTGGTGCCTTTAAGAATGCTGTCAGGACAATTCTGATAATGTCTCTACGGCCCTATTGAGCCACAGTTGACAACTTCTGCCAAATTGAATACATTTACATTTATATTTATGGCATTTATCAGATGCTTTTATCCAAAGGGACTTCCATTCTCTAGCTACAGGGGACAGTCTCCCTGGAGCAACTTGGGGTTAAGGGTCTTGCTCAGGGACCCAGTGGTGGGATGCTGAACGTAGGAGCTGAAGGTAGGATTCGAACCTATGACCTCATGGTCCAGAGGCAAGTATCCTACCCACTGAGCTACCTCCACCCCCAATACAGAAGGAGGAGAAGGACCGACTGCAGACAGTGCTGAAGTCTAGAGCAACAGCTGTACAGTTCCTCTACTTTCCACACATGTAGCTGAACAGCTGAGATATGGTTGATGTCTGAACTTTGCTTCTTCAGTTCTGCTTAGCACTGAAGCTAGAAGGCCATGACAAAGCTTATTAGTTACAGAAGCTTATATCCCATCAATCAGCAATGCAAGCCTAAAGCATCCCACTCTTGGCTCAAACCATGTTTTTGTGTTATTACATCTCAAATACTCGTAATGGCTGTCATTTATACATTTCATTAACAACTCAACACGGCTTGTGGAAAGTGTGGGATGATGATGTCCCGTCACATATTACTTGCTATAACAGCCACATAATTAAAATAAACTTAAGAAACACATTTGATAAAGACTCCTTAACTAGACTGACAATATTTGGTGTAAAGCACGCAGCCTGAACATTAACAAAATTGTTCTCTGTATTTAACCCATTCACCAATTGAAGCAGAGGGCAGCCAGGAACACAGCGCCTGGGGAGCAGTGTGTGGGGACGGTATCTTGCTCAAGGGAACCTCGGAGGCGCCACTATCAATCTTGGGATTCGAACCCATGACCTTCGGATCACACCAGCTGTCCCAGTACTGAGACCATAAATGTTTAGGTAATGTACCTAATAAAGTAGCAGATAACTAGCACCTATTATATTATTTGTTTGCTATACTATGACACACTAGACAAAATGTCCTTCTGGAGTGATGACTGTCCTCTTTAAGACTTGAGTTTGAAGCTTTAGCTGTTTTTGTCTAAACAATACTGGGCAAGTTCTCCCTAAAATGAAGAGGTTTGGCAATTGTTCTTTTTTTCTCCGACACTGTGGAGAAATGTCTTCTACTTATTTCTGCCATTTCAAGAGGAAAACACAATAATTACAGTCCAGCATTCCAAAACGAAAGATTATCGCGATGAATGTTTCATGAGATTCCATCTGGAAGATCCATTCATTTGGATAACCCTGAACGCAAAGATGAAATTGTTTTCATTTGGACTTTTGAGGCAGTAGAAAGAAAACAGGCCTGGCAGAGAAGGCCAAGCTGCCCAGAGACTACAAGAGAAATGCTTTGATGGCCACAATATTAGCAAAAACATCCCATCAGTTATTTTTTGAGGCGGCAGTGCGTAGTGCTGTGGGTTAACTGTGCATTAAGAATATTGCTTCCAGTCTTCAGTGGTTTATAAATATGCGCCAATGAGTCAGGTTTTAACATAGAAACATTAAGATAATGTATCTAAAAATCAGCACACAACTAACTAATGTTTCTATCTTTTTGCTCACCTCTTCATTTTAACCATTGAAATTTATTTCATGATGAATTGACTGAAAATTTATGTCATTTCTTTCTTATCTTATAAAGTTACTATGCCTGAGATATGAGGCTTTCTTTCAGCAGCGATTACATACCACTGATTTCTACTACATGGGGCAGCTGGTGGCCTGTTCATTAGGGAATTCCCAGGACTGTCAGTGGCAACACTGAGGTACCCTTGAGCAAAGCACCATCCCCACACACTGCTCCCAAGGCACCAGGAAGACTGGTATAGTTAGAGATATTTTTGCCGCCATAGAAGAAACAAACCAGAAACAAGTGTCACAGGACATTTCATTCATATTTAGACCTTATCTAATGATCAAGTGCTTAAAAACAAATGAAATTACTGTAAAAGAGAGTCTTCAATAACGTCGTTAGCATGTGTGAACACTGTTGGGTCAGGTTGCATTGTATGGGTCCGGTTCACGTTTCAGGCTTCAACCCATTCCTGTGCAGACCTCTAATCCAGTGCTTCTTACAGTGGCCCCCAGATACCACACTGTTTTGTGAGTTGGGCAGGAGTGAAATCAAGGACCCTAAAAGCCACTTTCAAAACCATTGCTCTAAGCTACATTCGGTGAAAAAACTGAAATCCACAGTGTGTATGTGTGTGTGTGTGTGTGTGTGTATGTAAATCAATGTGTGTATGTATATCAATGTGTGTATGTTTGTGTGTGTATGTATATCAATGTGTGTATGTTTGTGTGTGTATGTATATCAATGTGTGTGTGTGTATGTATATCAATGTGTGTGTATGCGTGTGTGTATGTATATCAGTGTGTGTGTGTGTGTGTGTGTATGTATATCAATGTGTGTATGTTTATGTGTATGTATATCAATGTGTGTATATGTGTGTGTGTATGTATATCAATGTGTGTGTATGTGTGTGTGTATGTATATCAATGTGTGTGTATGTGTGTGTGTATGTATATCAATGTGTGTATGTTTGTGTGTGTATGTATATCAATGTGTGTATGTTTGTGTGTGTATGTATATCAATGTGTGTGTGTGTATGTATATCAATGTGTGTGTATGTGTGTGTGTATGTATATCAATGTGTGTATGTTTATGTGTATGTATATGGGCCATTCCACCGAATGGGTGCCATTTGCTTGTTGTACCTCTTCCAAATGAAACTTAATTTTTTATCTTTTATCTTTTTTATTGGTCAATCTCAGGCACCTTTATTTAATTTTTTACAAGGTTTCTAAGCCGAAGACCCCTAGTCGGAACCGCTCTACCTCGCGCACCAGCTCAGGCTCCTTCCCCACCAGAGACACTCCACGTCCCTAGAGCTAGCTTCTGCAGCCGAGGATTGGAACAAGGTCCCCGCTTTTGGCTGCCACCCAAGTCACACTGCACCCGAAACCCTTGGCCCCTCCTACAGGTGGTGAGCGCATTGGAAGGGGGACCCATGTCATCTCTTTGGACTTTGCCCGGCCGGGCCCCATGGGTCTAGGCCCGGCCACTAGGTGCTCACCATTAAAAGTTGAATAGTATTACACTGACTAATATTCACACTAATAAATCAATAAACCAGGGGTTTCTATTCACTCCTGTTACTGGCACTCAGTCCTGTTACTCTTTATATGAGTTGTATATACTAAATGTTGTATTTTAAAAATAAAATAATATCCAAGAATTAATTTAGGTAACAGGACAGAACGTTGAGATTGACCTCCTCAGTCATAGTTTAAATTTGATCAAATATAGAGGAAAAAAAAGGAGGGAATTAACTTTTGGTCTACCCATAACCTCCAGAAGATCCAACTGATGCAACTTCCTGTTGAACGCGTGACTTTTATTTTCAGATTGTTCCAGATTTTTCAGATGGGGTAATGAGTTCGGGTAACAGGACTGAGTGAAAACCTAGGGACACAACTAAAATGTGTATTTTAACTTAAATATTATGGTTTTCTTATGAAAAAATATTGTTCTTCACTGGAACAATCCAAAAAAAAAAAATCCCTGAAGGATTTTAATAATTATATTTCAAGGTAAAGCGTATAGTTAGAGAGCGGGGACAGGTAACAAATGCTATTTTTAAAGTGTTCTAGGTAGTTTTTATTAATGTTTTTAATGATACAGTAAACCCTCGCTATTCGCGGGGGTAACATTACACGAGCACCCGCTTATAATGAGAAGCGGCGTTGTGTTTGTCAAAGAAATGCCTTAAAATGCCTGTTTTAATAGTGTAAACTCTAAATATGCCCCCAAATGTGCTCCCAGATCACTTTAATTTCATTAAAACTCAGTTTAATACATTACCCTTAAAGAAAATGTAAAGGTAAACCCGAGGTTTAAATACGGAAAAGTCACGAACAAGAGAGAGACACAGAGAGAGCGAGACAGACAGAGAGAACGCGCACCAGAACACGCGCACGCGAGAGAGAGAGAGAGAGAGAGAGAGAGAGAAAGAGAGACAGAGAGCGAAACAGACAGAGAGAACGCGCGCACGCGAGTGAGAGAAAGAGAGAGACAGAGAGAGATTGCGCGCGAGAGAGAGAGACAGAGAGACAGAGAGACAGACAGAGAGAGATCGCGCGCGTGTGAGAGAGAGAGAGAGAGACGCGCTCTCTGGAAAAGTCACGAAGGAGAGAGAGAGAGCGCGCACGAGAGACATATACATACAGAGAGAGAGAGAGAGAATAAGAGAGAACGACAGAGAGAGAGAGTAAGAGAGAGATTTAAAGTCCATGCACAGGGAGCCAGAAGTACAAAAATGAGTACAAAAAAAAATACTGCCACGAAAAAAGCAAAAAAAAAGCAGAGAATATTTGGAGGTTCCGCTTGTTTTGAATATTTCCGCATAAAACGATCAGTTTCGTTCTTGAAAAAAAAACGCGTGTGACTGGATCCGCGAGTCCCGATCTGCGTTAAACTGGAGGTTTACTGTATATCCTAAATTTGCAATTAGGTCAATGTACAAGACACTATGCTTAATGATAAAATGTATTTTTTGTGCACATTTATACATGTAATTTCCTGGGGACGGAAATGGCACCCATTCGGTGAAATGGCCCATATCAGTGTGTGTGTGTGTGTGTGTGTGTGTGTGTGTGTATGTGAGACTTTGAGAGAAGACTCACTCCAGGACATCTCGGTTGAACTGCTTCTGTCTGTTTCCCAAAAACTCGCCAATCATCTGGCGGCTCAGCCCCTTCCTCTGCAACAAGAAGTGGGCCACGCCCACTGGAGTATCTGGGACGAACCCACGCTCAATCAGGTACTGGATACCTTTCTCTGGCTTCCTGTGGAAAGAAGAGGGAAATATATTGTGAATTTGATTATACTGTTTGCTTGTCTGCCTCATTTATCCATTGTTTTCGAGTTGATTGAATTTTGGTGTTGAAACACACCCTAGTCTAAGACACCTATCCCAACACAGTAGTAAAATCATAATCTAGAACACAAAAACACAACTAACAGTCGGGAGACGCCAACTCCCTCTCTCGCACACTGGCTTACTGCATATTCTTCCACTGTACAAAACCAAACTAGTTATGGGAGTGAGCATCGTAAATCTGAAATGTCACATGTCGAGACTGTCGTAGTCCGAGGAGCCCCTGTATACATATATGTATATGAAGTCTAACACGGTTAAACATTGACCTGCATTATTTTGGCCTCAACTGCTTACATGAGCAACTTAATTTGACCTAACACCGATAGAAACACTTATCCGGACCTATTTATGAGGCTCACCAAACAGAGCCAAAAACTGTGAGACTAATTTGCATATTACTGGCTTCTGTGATATTAATATTACAAAAACCCAATATCAGAATTATGATTAACAAACAAATCATTAGGCATTCCATGTCTGAACCCTAACACTGTGTGCATGCAGTGTATCAGAGCTAAATGCAGACCAAAGACAGTGAAACATGCTCCTGTCTGTGCTTAGCAAATCTGATTAAAAAGAACTTAATGGCACAAGTCAGAGAGCAATCAAATCCACAGGCCTCTAAGATTAAGAGGCCTGCTGCTTTAAACACATTTTAGGGTCACTGACATCCCAACAAACACACAAAAACACGTGCAAACTGCCTACACACAAATAGTACTGCAATAAGACTGCAAAACTGTTCTTGTTATACCAGGTCAATTGTAGCATATGTATTAGTAAGCTAAGTAGTAGGGCATTAACACAAAAGTCGGCACGAGTCGACGCCCCTGAGAGAAGTCGACTAGTCGATTAGTCTTCCTCTCTGTGCGCGTACTTGCGTACACAATACAATCTCTGCCTCTGATTGGCTTACGCTGACACGCGTTCCTTGGTTTAACCAATTATTAAAGTCATTTCATAAAAAGGGCAGTACTGTTGGCACGAGGGGAAACTAAACACGAGATCACAACAAGACCAGAGCAGAGAAGACAGACACACACCACACGTGTGGAGAGACTTCACTTTAGACCACACAAACAGGACAGTGACCTGCACAACCTGCAAGTCGGTGTTAAAGTACAGTAACAGTACCGGCGTTCCGCACGGCATCTGAAACGGCTCCGCTAGCTAACATGGTTAACGCTAGCACTGCAGGGAGTCGTCCTGCCGCAGCTTAAACTGTTCCCACTCTCAGTTGTACATTAAAATTTACCAGAAAACTGAAGGCATTAGCTTTAGTTTTGTTTTGTTTAATTGTCATGTTTACCATTAATGTTACAGAGAACTTTAATAAAAGTTGCTCAATGTTGGACACCCGCGTTCCTTCATGTGTGATGACGTCATCAAACGACTAGTCGACTCGACTTTGCTGACGAATCAGTCATAACTGTCCTAGTACTATATTACAGTAGTATGTCTGTACATATTTGTCAGAATCAGAAAACTTTATTGATCCTGGAGGAAATGTGAAAACCATACATGTGTTATAGAAATTTAGCAATTGACAGATGAGCCGAATCAGGTGTGTTTGAGCAGGGAACATGTGAGCATGTGATAATATCCCACACACGCACAGGCACCAGCATACACACACACGTCGACAGATGCACGCACGTACACACACACTTCAAATACTTCAGAATCCCAGAATGCATATGCATGCTCACAATTTATCTTCTTCCCGCAGCACAGTGCTTAAAAAAAGTCTGGCTTGTTTACTGAGGGCTTAGCTTTGATCTTTTCTTCATCCAAGAAGCAGATGGTCAGCTTTTGGATGGTTTTAAGTCAAATCTAACCCAGTCTAATCAGCCACTTTAAGCAAAGTAAGTGTGCTTGTTTGATCTTTGCAGCTATCCTCACAGTCTTGATTGGTGTTAATTATATATAGGGCAGAAAGGCAATTTCTCTCTCACACAAACACACACACACACAGCTGCCGAGTAAACCAGCGGGCTGATTTGATTATAATGAGTTAA
>JBBJLR010029601.1:0-12681 GCA_037577145.1 Brachypetersius gabonensis
TCCATGTTGGTGAGGGCAGATCACAGCACGCAGCCCCGCCCCCTGCTAAGGAACAGCCAATTGGAATCACGGGGCGTTATCAATTAGCATATCTCTAAACATTTAGAGCTCAGCATTTACAGCTCAAACATCCCACATTTAGAGTCGCCGTCTGTAAACAGTCTGTCTTTGCAGCTGAAAGATTTGAGACTTGACTTGGACTCTGTAAAAATGACGTGTGAACATCTCTGTAGTTTAGCGAGAAAAGACAGAACCGAGAGGTATGATGGGTATGAGAGCAGTGTGTCCGATTCCTGGCTTAGAGGGTTAATGTGCTGTCAGATGGAAGCAGTGACTCCTCTGTCCTGTGGGTCTTAAAACCCTGAATTTGAGGCAGTGAGCAGAAACTCTGCCACTTGTCTCAGTCGAATCCCAGGTAAGCGCTAAAGGGATGTTCTCTGATCTCCCGTCTCCGTGTCTGCGGAGGAGATGGCAGATAAGAGGCTAATTCACTTTCTCGGCAGATGAAACAAGACACGGCGTATCACTCTCCGGGATCCGGGCAGGAAGTCCCCTGTGGGCATTCTCCGGCTAGTCCTGACAGCTCCGGACTTATTACAACGTCTCCGAACTTCTCCTGCTCCACTATTTCATCTCTTTGTCATAGTTCTTGTCACTTCCTCAGTTTTTAATGCGCTTTATTGTCTCGGTGTGCCACACAACAGGCCAGACAACAAGATATACGACACACAGAGGGACTGAACGACCTCCTGTCCAGGATCAGCAACCAATTTACACCATCATTCGAAAGTTATTCCACACACCATTTATCCTGTAGATTTTTATTCTTGTTAAACTGGAAAGTCTGTGAAATAAAGCCAGTTTCCTTTCTAAGATGAGAGAATCTGTAACTGTGCAATTCTGACTCCTATTAACTGGTTGTTGTATCAACTCCTTAAATATCTAACACTCATCTGGAGATCCATACAGTCATTATCATTATACAGTAATCCCCCAGTTTTCATGGGGGTTACGTTCCAAGAGCACCCGTGTGTAGTGAAAAACCGTGTTGTTTGGTAAAAAAAAATAGGCCTAAAAGTGCCTATTTTTATAGTGTAAACCCTAAATCTGCCCCCAAATCTGCTCCCAGAACACTTTAATTTCATTTTAAACTCTTTTAATGTTTAATGCATTACCCTTAAAGACAATGTAAAGGTAGATAAATAAACAGAATCCGAAAACTTTGTTAGCATTAGCAGTTAGCATTAGCAGCGTGCAAAGACTGGTCCACAAAAGAAAGGTTGAAATAAGTCTCTCTACCCTCATGTTCAGACAGAGCACAGCTCACTAATACTGAATACACTGAGATCACTGTGGAACACTGGGGGGTGGGGGGTTAAAACCCTAAAATACGAGGAGAAGACATGGAGCAGTCATGCTACATGCTGCAGCAGCTTCTTCTTCTTCTTCTTCTTTTTATGGTGGTTGACAACTTTTCAGTGTGTTACTGCTACCGCTGGACTGGTGGCGGTAATACAGTTCGGTTCTATTTCACAAATCTATTTCACATTTGCATCAAGTTTAACCCTTCAGGCAGGTTTCAAGAGTTCTTCCTGTTGCTGTGTACGTTTTTAAACGTATACACCAGTGTTCCAGGCTAAAATTTGAGAATTACAATGTGTTATTGTTTTTACTTCAGTTCTGACTGTGGGACTGCAGAGCCACAGTTTCAGAGCAGCAGTTTCACAACGGCAGTTTCAGGCCAGTGGTGAGACAGAATTCTAATGTCTAATAATGTTTCTTTGATGTTATCAGTTTATTTGTTTTATTGTAAATAAAGATGTTAATGGTCTGAACTTCTCCTCGTCAGTGAGACGAAGTTTACCTCTGTGCTCGTCTAACACAGTAGTAAGAATGAATAATTTTACTGTTCAATTACAAGACACTGTATATTCATTTGATTAAGTTCATTCTAGTTTTACAGCTTTTTAACAGAATCCTTTGTTATTCTGGACACATCCGACATTTCTTCATGTTGTGCAGCTTCCAGGTCAGTAGGATTATGCAAAAAGCGCAGCAGTATCATATTAGGATTAGAATTTAATCGCGAAATTGGACGCTGTGTGCAGGAGGGCTGTTTAGTCTCCACCTGATTTTACTTTAACTTTGGCCTGGTTCAGAGTCAGCGACTGGAGATCTGGGCGAGAAGCCTGGACCCCAGAACCTTCTGCTGGAAGTGAATTTCTCTTGAGGACTTTTCTAAGTTTTTGTGCCTAATGAAGAGTGATCAGTCTGCTCTGATGCTAATGCTCGTTACCCTTTATCCACCCACGCACAGCACAGGAGCCGCTCAGGAGCGACTGGGGATTTGGATTTTTATTGGATTTTCATTCATTTTTGACAAGATTTGAATTACTGAGTATTTTAATATTCATATGGACGTGCCCACAGATCTGGAGGTAATTGTAGAATTAATTAATATTACCGTTGGGACTGAGTCAGTGCCCAGTGGAGGAACATGACTAAGACTGAACTGTACAAACTAATTTACTAACTTTGTAACATAAATATTACCATAAATTCAGCCACATTTCTATATAAAATATAACTATGTACATTTTTAGTACTGTGGAGAGAAACACAAAGAAAGGCATCTTGGGACAGTGAGACACCGCTGTACACAGAGGCGGGAGGTTTGAAAGTAGCCAATCAGAGAACATAATTTATTTCTCCTTGCTGATGATTGGCTGCAGTCCAGAATGTCCTCCATGGAGCGTCTCGAGTGTTTCTCCTGTTTTTCCTTTAGTTCTTCTTAAAGCCTTTGTTTTTATTTCTGTAAATTAAATAAGTTTATTCCTGTATTTACCTGCTTATACCAAAGAAAAGTCACTGCATGAATTCCAGTCCAGTCTCTACAGGAGTAACATCACTATTTACATTCTAGCACTGCGGGAGACAGCCGTTAAGCGTAAACTGTACAGTCCAGTCTCTACAGGAGTAACATCACTATTTACATTCTAGCACTGCGGGAGACAGCAGTTCAGTGTAAACTGTACAGTACAGATACGGGTTTAACCTCACTGTCTCTTGAAGGGGGATGGGTTTACAATGAAATTAAAGTGTGTTGGGAGCATATTTCGGTTTTAGTAACCCCTGTGAATTTCGGGGGTCTTCTGTATATACACATTAATTTTGAATGGCTTTCAGAAAGTAAGACTAAGTAATAATAATAAGAAGAAACAGTTTCAGCAATTTAAGAATTTTCCCTGGGATCAACCAAGATTAATAAAAAGAAACAGAACAAACATTTAAAGATAAAACCAAGTGATCTTTTTAAAATTACAGATAAAATCAACCCATTACGATAGCTGGTCCGTGGCCACAATACATCAAAGGAGTGCTGAGATTGAGAAAATGAAATTATTGAATTGAGAAACTGTGAGACGTGGTGAGAAGTTCTCATTTGCGTTCAACAAGAGTCTGTATTACAAAAGCCCACGATTAAAGATACGTCATGCAGCCCTAGTGCCCTCAAATCCCACAGCGGGGCAAAAACGAACACGTCCGGCTGCTGGAGTCTTTTCTGCCACAAAAGGGACGAGGACACATACAGAGTCGGTTGTCCTTTTTAGATCTGCATGGCATTTTCAGATAATCCGCAGTAATGAAGGGTATTTGTGTTGCTGGGCTTCGACTGGACAGAGTTATTAAGCTCTTCTACACATAGCTGCCCATAAACCCCCCTCACACACACACACACGCACACACACGCACACACACGCACACACACACGCCAGTCAGTGCAGAGATCAGAGGCGGTCGGCCGAGAGCAAAGCCAGTCTGGGGAGACATGCATGAGGGTTCGTATCAGGGCCACGGCTGCCTTTGATGTTAAATGTCAGATAAGAGTGAAAGGCTGAGGGTCTGTTTGAAACGAGTGGGAATCCAAATACCAGCAGGATGAAGTGCAGATTTACGTCCAGTGACAGCGTCCCTCTGCTACTGTCCAGCACATCCAGACTCATTAATCTCCTGCATGAGATGTGGCCATGAGCAAGCCATCGCTGCTGTGTGCGTGTGTGTGTGTGTGTGTGAGCGTGTGTGTGTGTGTGTGTGTGTGTGTGCGCGCGCGTGTGCGTGTGTGTACGGCCCTTGCACCCCGTCAAATGATCTGTGCGATTACAAGGTCCTCAGAGCACCATCCCGAGGCCTTTCAATGACTCAGGTCATGATGTATGTGTCTCTCTGTTCAGTATGGAGACATTTAGCAGAAGCTCTCAGGCTGAGAGGCTGAGTGTGGAATTCTCAACCACAAGAAAGGACCGTTTTCTTTGGGCGTTGCATCAAAACGAAGATTTTCTACATTTGCATGTAACTGACTCTGTATTTACAATAAGTGCAGGTGGTATTCTCTGTAAACAAATACATTTGCAGCATTGAAGGGACGTTAGATGCTCGCGGTTTGAATTAGTGAAGGACCAAAACTGCTGCTGAAACTGTGGCTCTGCAGTCACACAGTTGTGACACAGTGAATACAAGAACAACTTACAACAAAATACTGTACATTATTTGCGTCCCTGCTAATATACAGTGATCCCCCACTTTTCACAGGGGTTACGTGCCAAGAGCACCCATGCATAGTGAAAAACCCTGTTGTTTTGGTAAAAAAAATACCTACAAAATGCCTTTTTTTAGTGTAAACCCCAAATATGACCCAAACATGCTCCCGGAAGACTTTCATTTAATCTTAATCTCAGTTTAATCTATCACCCTTAAACAAAATGTTAAGGTAAATAAATAATCAGAATCAGAAAACTTTACTGCTTAAAAAACGTTAGCATTAGTGGTTAGCATTAGCAGTGTGTAAAAACTCCTCCACAAAAGAAAGGTTGAAATAACTTTCTCTACCCACATGTTCAGACAGAGCACATCTTACTAATACTGAATACACTGAGATCACTGGGCAGGAGGGGGGGAGACTCAGAGCAGTCATGTCTTACCTTTGTTCTGTCTACTTCCTGCCTCGACAATTTCCCACTTGTTGGACTAATAAAGATTTATCTTATATTATTCAAAGTGCATTTTAAATTTATGTGAACGTTGACTTCTGTAATATTGACCACGGCAATGTTGGGCTTGTGGCTCCTGCACTAAAACTAAGACTCCAGATCTGATCAATGACATCCAACTTCAGTGGGGAACTGTAAATTCATTTTTTTTGCTGAGTCATTCCTTTCATTTTAATCTGGGGAATAATCTAGACTTCCTTCTGAATGTTCCTCACACAACTCAACAAAAACATTTTAACAGGAAAATACATAAATAGTGAGTAAAAAATCTACAAGTTTCAATCATGTCCATTCAATGCACTCGTGGTTCCTGCAGTGATCCAGAGCCACCTCTGATGTCTTGATGCTGCAGGACATCTTCATTAGGTGGACCAGGTGTGGTCGATTAGACCTGGAAGTATTGGAAGTGTCTCCTACAGGCTAGTAGATGTCCGTTAACAGAGCTAGGCACCCCCGCCCCCCCTAAACAATTTAGATATGTTTGCAGGGGACGTGATGTTAGGACAGCACTAGTGCTCTGAGGCACTTAGTAGACATGAATCTGTCCTTGGCAGACGGAAGAGAATCACTGGGGCGTAAATGAGCAGAGCTTCCCCCCAAAAAAATCCTCCTTTCAGGCGCCCTAATTGCTCCATTTGCGGGAAGACAAGTGGCAGGGCCCGATGGGCGACATGCAGGTGTTTAATAAGGTTCAGTTCACTCCACTACACACAGCAAGCAGCTCATTCATTCAATTAAGGAGCTGGAGATTGGATATCACCAGAGAATTTTAGACCTTTTTTGTCGCGGCTTCAGTATTGCTGCTTCCAGTGCTGTGCGTCGAGTCTATTTTAGCCTCTGGTCTTGTTTAAGACATGCTATAAAAACTGTGATTGGAACAACTGCGCCTCTGCACCTCCGCTGTAATGATCCTGATATTTCACACAATCCCCCTCATCTACAAGATTTGATTTCATGTATTTTATGTCCACATTCACACACACACACAGTGCGAAACATGCGATTTTGTGCTAATGAAAAGGATCATGTTTGGGGAAAGTGCAATTTGAGAGCTCATTACTGATCTCATGATGTTTAATCGCCCCCATTGCCCACGTGCAGCTTTCAAAACATTTATCCACGAGACAATTTGAAAGCAATTTCCAGCTGCCTTTTGGGCAAATGGCCACCTAAGTGTCTCAGATAAACCCCCCTGCTATGTTTTGGATGAGCATTAGCATTTAAATTCCGTAATGCGTGCTTTAAACGGGCTCGCGGTAGACCGCCACTACGCCCTGAGAGGCCAAAGATCTCCCACATCGATCAATGCAACATGGTGTAATCAAATATTCCCTCGCTGGATATAAGTCCTTTTAATATTTGCAATTCAAACAAGCGTTTATCATTCAGCCAAAGACCGGATCTTCTTTCCCATCACTGCAGGATCTCTAAAGCGAATCTGAAATTTGCTCAGGTGTCCTAAAAACTTGCTTTTGTTTGTAATGTTTGTTTAATTGGAATATTCAATCTTACTTTAGGCTGTCCATATTTTTCTTTAATTTAATTTAAGTTATTTGACAACTTTATTGCACAGTCTTATGCGTTAGGAGCTCATTTCACTACATGGTGTACTTGTGACAAATAACAAATAAAGAGTCTAGAATTTGGACTGAGCCAGAGACCCCCATGCAGCCACCAACATAAAGAAACAGTTTCTCTAAAAGCATCAACAATGCATTCATAATTTGCATAATAATGATTGACATCCCTCTCAGCCAATCACCACTGTCTCTAGGAGGTTTATCAAAAAGGAAAATCTCATCAGGACAAACAGTGACGGTATATTAGTCCGAATATTTGGGCTAAGCCGATGGGAACGTGTAACTGTTGCCATCCTGATCATCTGCTGTCTTTCCCAAAGCTAAGAAAGTTTTCAAATCAACTTAAGTTTATTTCTGTTGTGCATTTTCAGGTAGTTCAATGCACTTTACAGGAATAGAACAAAAGAGAACAAAAATAGACACTGTTTAAATGAAAGAATACCTAGAAAACCACTAAAAGAAGATTGAAAGGGCAACGGAAGACATTTTTGTTCTTTATGGGCATTTGCATATTTAAACCCTCAGTAGTGGATATTATGGGTTTTTTTTATTACAGTAACTTTGGTTCTATGTGAAACAGGAACACCAAACAAAGCTCAGTATGACGTCTGACACCTCGAGAACCATCACACACCAGGGGAACTGCCATATAAGGAGTTTATGCTGTCCTCGCCCTGAGTTCTCTAGTGTTCACCAGCTAGACGGCGAGAGAACGATGCTCTAATAAACAGCCTTATTTTCCTTTTTTGTGCAGATTTATTGAAGAATGGCCTCTGACCATTGCCTTTTCTTTGACCATCGTAAAACTGAAAACATACAAAATATCGTATTAGCTAACTAATAACGCAAACTAGCTTACTGCAAGCTAACAAGCTAAACCGTTCATACTCACTTAAACGTACTAATTATACCATGTAAAAAAAAAAAAAGACAATTATTATTTTATTATCCTCCATACTTTCGGACACATCTTGTCAAAAGCTACAATATTTAAAGTCCATATCAGCTTAGAACAATAACACTTCGGCATCTTGGATTTTTTGCTGTTTTCTTTTTCCAACGTAATCAAAACAATATTACAAAGCAGCCACTAGAGGGAGCTCTAGGGCAGGATCCGAAACTGTATAATTTAGTGTAACTTATAAAAGGCAGAACAGAGTTGTTTTAATGACAATTTGCCATTTGTTGCACCTCCAACAAGGATTTGTGCTGCTCACAATCTAAGGTTTAATGAACACCATGCTGACAACACATTCGTGACTGTAACAATTAACAATAATTAAAAGCGATTATCAGGGACTGTTTAAAAGCAGGTGCAATCAGAGTAATGCAGGTCAGGCAGGAGAGAAAAGTCAAAAGAACAATCCAGTATCAAATTTGTGATGGTGTGTCTTTGTTAAAGAGTTTCAGAGTGTAGAAGCTGCTCTGGCTGTAAACATGCTGTATCAGTCTAGTTTATATGAGTAATTGTTATGCGCCACACTTACGTTGAATAGGCTATTCTTTAGGTTGAATGGGATTTTGTTCCTATTGTCTAACCTTGCAACTGTTGTTAAGAGTGGATGTGTTTAAGGAGAACAGACAGGTCTGTAGGACGATCTTATGTGTGAAGCACTCAGTGATGAGTAGCATGATTATGACAATCAGTCTGTTTGTTAATATTAGTTCTCCGCAACAAACTGCACATCGATTGCGTCTCCTCGCCAGCCCTCGACGTCTAGTTTAGCCGGATTTATCTTTTCTCCCATAAACATAGTTAAAGTGGATTGTCTGTGAGGAGAAAGAAGAGATGTGGAGGCAACAAAGCAATCAGTTCCACTGCATAATGGGTAGCAAATGCAGAATTCATGAATAAGAATGGGGAGTCATTTTTTCCGCATTCACGTGTATTTGCATTTTTCCTTTCGCTGCTAACAGTTTGCTCTGTGAGAGGAAGCCCCTCCAGGGTCTGTGTGGTCCAGGCTTGGCTTGGCCTTTCACATCTGCCTCTCTGTAGAGTTTCCAAAATGTTTCCAAGGCCAAGACAATGTCCAGCAGACTCTGCATTCAATAAATCAAAAGCAAAGAAAGCTGATACGGAAGCTACTGTGAGAAAAGTTCTAGTTTGGATTAACTGTTCAAATAGAGCGACACTTTCACATGTGTGTTTAAAACTGATACGTGCATTTTACAGGACTTTTGTTATGCTTGGTCTCTTTCTCCCTCTGTCTCCCTCTGTCTGTATCTCTCTCTCACTGTCTCTCTCTGTCTCTCTCTCTCGCTGTCTCTCTCTCTGTCTCTCTCTCTCTCTCTGTCTCTCGCTGTCTCTCTGTCTCTCTGTCTGTATCTCTCTCTCACTCTCTCTCTGTCTGTATCTCTCTCTCACTCTCTCTCTCTATCTTTGTCTCTCTCTGTCTCTGTCTCTCTCTGTCTCGCTCTCTCGCTGTCTCTCCCTCTATCTCTCTCCCGCTGTCTCTCTGTCTCTCTAAACTTCCTTCTGAATGTCCCTCACACAATGAACTGAACAGACACCTGTGTGTCATTTTAACAGGAAAAGACATAAATAATGTATAAAAGATCCATTCAGTGCAGATTTCATTTCCTGCAGTGATCCAGGGCCACCTCTGATGTCTTGAGACTGCTGGACATCTTCATTAGGTGGACCAGGTGTGGTCGATTAGACCTGGAAGTATTGGAAGTGTCTCCTACAGGACAGTAGATAGACAACAGAGCCGAGCACCCGCCTACCTTAAAAAATGTAGATATATTTGCAGGGAAAATGTTTCGTCCTTCTATTTGTGGTCTTCTACTCATGTGTCCACTAGACTAGTTTGACCACCAAGGACCACCCACATGTGGAGCCCACCTCACCAGACTCACACAGACTCTAACAGAAGCTGGTGTTGCTAATTACAGGCTCTAATTGATCCTACTGCTGATCACTGTATGGTGCTTTTCCACTGGTAGACACAAACTAACAGCTGGGAAGTGATGAAGCTCCAGCTCTTCTGTCTGTTTGGGCTGGAGATACATTTCAGTGGGAGATCCAGGACATCACTAACAAGTTCTCTGGGTTCGGTTCTCAAGTTCTCTGAGTTCAGACTGAGATACAGTTGGATACACTTTTCACGGGGGTTATGCTCCAAGAGCACCAGCGTATTGTGAAAAAACGCATTGTTGTGTTTTAGTAAAAAAAAATGCCTATTTTTATAGTGGAAACCCTAAATCTGCTCCCAGAACACTTTAATTTAATTTTAAACTCAGTTTAATGCATTACCCTTAAGGAAAATATAAAGGTAAATAAATAATCAGAAAACTTTATTGCTTAAGAAAACGTTAGCATTAGCATTTAGCATTAACAGCATGCCAAAACAAACTGTTGTTTCAACTGTTGAAACTGTTGAAAATGGGGTGGGGGTTAAAACACTAAAATACGAGAACAAGACACGGAGCAGTCATGCTACATGCTGCATCAGCTTCTTCTACTTCTTCTTCTTTTAATGGTGGTCGACAACTTTTCAGTGTATTGCTGCCACCGCTGGACTGGAGGAGGTAATACAATTCAATTCTCAGAAAAATCTGCATTAGACTGAGGGGTTTCTGTAATTAGTTTTTTTTCTCACCTCTGTTTCATTTGGCCTCCACTAGTTGTTTTAACTTCTGAATGCCTAACTGACTATTAAGTGCTAGCCATGCAGACCCAAGTTCAATATACCTGTTCTACCCTGCAAAGGTTTGAATGCGACAGGTCCGTACTCAGAGCCTGAGGAACATTTGTTTGCATCCCAGTCTATAAATATTCATGAACGAGCAAAAGCAAATTGATTAATAATTCTGGCGCGAACTCCAGGATGACACTGATGTATAATACACCATCGGTCCAACACACTGGGTTCAATTACATCCTGGGCAAGACCATTACACTGGGCAGTTTAAACAACAAAGTGGCCCAATATTTAATTAATCCACTAAATGTGCCTCTGATTTAGTGCAACATTATTTTTTCATGTACACTTGGGATTGATCTAATGAAGTTAAAAAGTCCAGAGTTTTGGGTCGTTAATGCAGATTCTGCTCTATCCAAGACAAATTTATTAAGGAATTGGTTCTACATCACTTTGTCATCATTAAGGCGCACAAATACATGAACAGATAGTGGAGAATTATACAGGCGGGTATTTGAGGAGCACAATAGATCAGTGAGGGGCCAAATATTACCAGAAATATTATATTTTTAATGTAAAGGTCCCTTAAACAATAGATAGATAGAAAAATGAAGAGACATTACTTCAGAAATTACTTTAAGAGATAAAAACTAAAATATTTGTGTTTGTGTTGATGCTCGAGGTTCTCAGAGGTCACGTAGAACCAAAGTTACTGTAATTTATTTCATACTGTAATTTATTTTTTTAAATTCAGGTTATATTTACTGAAATCAGAGTTTAATGCATTATTTTTTAACATGACCGAAACAGTGATGAAACAATCAAACCCCCCCCACCCTGCAGCTCCAGACTGGATTAGA
Organism: Brachypetersius gabonensis; assembly: GCA_037577145.1. Classification (NCBI taxonomy): domain Eukaryota; kingdom Metazoa; phylum Chordata; class Actinopteri; order Characiformes; family Alestidae; genus Brachypetersius; species Brachypetersius gabonensis. Next base: position 11,133 of record JBBJLR010029601.1, read on the forward strand.
GGCAGAGTTAATATATGGGCTGCCAGTCTCTGTTTAATACACTATTTTTTTAAAGGCCTACAGAGAATGTTGTTTATCTTTCAGCAGTTTTAAAGCTCTTGTTCTGAACGCACTGTGTTCATGCACTTCGCTCAGAATATTAAAATACACTTGAATTCACTGGTTTTATGAGAGAAGATTTTTAATTGTATAATATTTCAGCTTCTTGCTTTAAGGCTATTCATGAGTGGGGCCAAGTAAAATATTTTATTTTATATTGTGCATTGTTTGAATGCTAAATAAATATTTTCATAGTTTTGTAACAGATTTATTCCTTAAACCATGAATATTAATTTATGCAATTGCAAGTACACACAGTCCCGGTCATAACGGCGATATTACAAAAAATTGGTATCATCATTTCTTTCAGTGTTTCGGTTTTCGGTTCCGGCCCAAAAAAATATTTGCGGTGCGTCTTTAGTTCATACCCATGCGATCGTCTACCTCTTTAAATATAAATCGGAGGCCGGATTGATTGCAGAACAGGGACGTTAGAAACCTACAGCCGTTTGCTCGTGTTGCAGCTCTTTTCATCCACAGCGTCAGAGCAGAGATGGCCTTTCCATAACACAGCGTGGACAGTATCTAGTTATTGATCGCCCTCCTGAAAGCTACATTACGGCCTTTGAAATTTACGACAGGCTGCGGTGTGCTCAGGCGCAGACCTGCCAAAGCCATATTGGAAATAAATATTAGAGATAATAATCATTTAAGAGCGACAGCGACTGGATGTGACTGAGCCTTTTTCTCCGTTCCCTCTGGAGTTTCGAATCAATGGACCTTTCATGAGCATGCACACAGTAATATGATCTGAAAGTAAGTGATAAGTGGTTCAATGCCAACTGTGCTCTCTCTCTTTCTCTCTCTCTCTGTATTGAATACAGCCAATGGTAACACAGGCCTCTTTCTCTATTTACCTGGAAGTGACCAGACCTTACTTCCTGGTGGGCAAACAAAGCTTAAATAAGACTTGGCTGGTCTGCTCTGGGCGCTAAAGGTAACTCCTCTGATAGGAAGCCTTCAACAAGCTGCCTCCTGGAGCGCCAGGTCCAATCAAAGGCTCTGGGAGCTGCAGAGAGAGAGGAAACAGGAGAGCTGAGGGAGAGCAGAGCCTTCCAAACACAGCCAATGCCTCGAGGTGTTAATTAGGGCACAAGAGAAAGCGCAAGCTTTTAGGAGGCCCTGCAGGTAGCCCGGTTCAGTCTGATCCGACCTGAGCGCAGCACTGAAAGCACAGAGACAGCACCACCTCAATGGGCTCTGAGAAATCTTAAACAGGGCTCTAGGCAGGCTGCAGGTCATGCAGTGAGTGTGTGTGTGTGTGTGTGTGTTTTCCTATCATTTTAGGACTGAAGGAAAACACAAAGCTAACCTACCGGACCAACAACACGGTCTTGTCTTTGCTCCCAGAGATCCAGACTTTCTTGTATGTTAGTGTGTTCTTGAGGAGCAGTTCTCCAGGCTTCCTGAAGGACCTTCAGAGCCTCTCATTTCCAGTCCAGTCCCTGAA
>JBBJLR010029612.1:0-12681 GCA_037577145.1 Brachypetersius gabonensis
ATAGCAAGCGTACCTTAAAGTAACTCAATTTATCAAAAGAAATGATGTCTAGACACATCTGAACATAGTGTACTAACCACGCACCTCAACACGTGTGCACAAGCCAAGCCCATTTAAACACACAAACCAGATCAGGTAATGAGGAAAGCCAAAGCTGATTTAAGCGCTACAGCCCGCTTGCCAAGCTGAGCCTCTAAGAATCTCATATGCCAAGCATGCATACGCCAGAGTGAAGGAACACAGATTGTTAGGGAAATCCTATTACGCATCCACTGATTATCTGATCTACTCAAAGCTCGCTCATCCCTGAAGCCAAGCAAAAGAGTGGACCTCCTGCAAAAAGACAGCATTGTTTTCCAAATGCTCAGCATATATTTTAGCTTTAAATGCAGATTATAGTCACATACCATAAGCAGGCTTAAAGGATTAAGCCCACTGCAGAGTAGAACTGCAAGAGTGTGAGACTTTCATGGCATGATAACCGTCTCAGAAAGCATCATGGTTTCATGGTACTTTTTTATTATTTGTTAAAATGACAGATAAAAGAACAAAAACAGAGAGGCTGAGTGCTTTGTTATAGCCAAAATCGGAATCCTTTTTAAATGGATGTATGTATATAGGGGGGCCTTTTGAAATAAATAAATAAGAAAGCTGCTTATGTTTCAGTTTTCTCCATTAAAACGATTGACCGATTTGTGTGGAAAAATTGAGAAAACAGAGAAAACTCTCTAAAGAATTATCAAAAAAACTGTCATTTTACTATAAGTGCCAGTCCTTTAGCACTCACACTCCAGCAGGGAAAGTTTGTGTGCGTTTCTTTACAGGGTCAGATAGGGGTCAGTGTGTTAGTAAGTCAGAGGTAAATGAACGAACACACCATGCTTTAGGGATTTTTCATTAGTGACTAAGTTAGAAACTGGAAACATACTTTGCAAAAAATGCATCTATCAAACGAGGAAACGGATAATGTTTGCTTATTTTTAAGAACACCATTCCTCCATGCACATCAAACTGGACAACCGTCCTCAAGGACAACGCCACCTTCGGATTTAGGACTTTCAAAGTAATCCACAACAGAGATTGGTGACATCAGTGATGTTCTCTCTCCCATTGCATCCACTGCACCAGTTGCCAAGTCTGACAGGCAATCAAGGAGGACAGAGGATGTGCAAGTGCAGAATACCGGTAAAAAGCAAATTACATGATGTGATAACCATCACCTGTGACATCACTCTGTGCGATTGGAATACCTCTGCAACCCTGCAGCAGAGTACTGGGAAAGACAAAGATAAGAACTAAATATAGTCTCAGATCAGTCATGCTGATGTAGATCAGAGGGAATCAGAAAAGGGACATTAAAGGAGGTCCACAAGGCAGCAACATCCACATAAAAGACCAGCACCAGAGGGAAAACCACAACACCAAAATAGAACCACACTTCACTAATATCATTCAACAGAGGTCTGCATGAATACAGATACAGAGTTAATGTGTGATCTATCAGAGAAATGGCACAAAACTGCATGCAACAGATCATGCAGTTTTTTGTCTTTTTGCATGCCAGAACATGAGCGAACATGAAATCTGCACCTCACTAAGCATAGCCCAAAGCAATGCATTTAAGTATCCCTCCTTACAAGGGATGGGCCCGATCTGATATAGTGGTATCGGATCTGATGTAGCCGTAATTCCAATATCGGTGTGCAAAGCCAGCGTGCCGAGGGGTGGAAGTACGGTTACGTCATACAATACAAGAAATTTAATCACAACAGAGGGTACCGGGAGTTTATGCTCAGGCATTGACATAAGCGGCACGCAGAATCTGTATCGGCAGTCGTGTATCAGAATCTGATCGCAACTGGAAAAATGTGGATCGGTCCATCACTACTCCTTACATGCTGAATTACAAAATCACCATACATTAACATAATTTCAGTTCAGTAAGCAGTGACAGTGGAAACTGAAAGTGTGGTAATGAACTGACAAACACATTTAAACTATAACCATTTTGCCCCAACCTAGGAGCAGCTTGGTAGCCAGCTAGCTAAATTAACATCTCTACAGAAAACAGAGAGCTAACTACAAGCTGATCTGGTTAATAATTTTTGAGGTAAATATTTTGCTAAGCAAGTCTTTTGGAATATTGTTCATAGATTAGCGGAATTGGCCATCTTTTGAGGTTAATATTTTGCAAGGATATAAAATGCTACAGTTAGGGAGAGATTAGGTAGAAATATGAATTGGATGGCTTTACTAAGGGTGGCTTTACTAAGGAAGTCTTTTGGACATAAAATTGTAAAATACTGTACTTTTACTTAGAGGAGTTACTGCCTACCTAAAACAGGCGTAGTGACACCTCCGGACGAAGTATCTCTGATGTTGCACTGCATTCATTCCAAAATTATGTGTAGAAGTAAAGCAAACTATGTGTAGATATAAAGGACAGGTTACTTTCATATAGTGAACCCTAAAGTAAAAGTCAGATGGTAACCACATGTGCAAGCCTACTAAGAGCCTACAGGAAGACATGCATAGGAACCCTTTACAGAGCTACCGTTACTAAGAAAGTACACACTCACCTTAAAGAGGTTCTAAAATAATACAACAGAAATACATGAAAGGACAAATTAAAGAAATAAACAAGGTATTGTCTATGAGCTCCCCACCCAGCCCTGAACTCTTCATGTACAAATACTCGTGCAGCTTGCTAGACGCCAGTCCCATTGTTGGCTATTTGCGGCTTTGGCTAATGAAGTTCAGAGAACAATGTGCTAACTTTCCAAGGGCCATTTTCCTCTGGAAGTTAGTCCTGTCGCAGCACTGGGACACAAGCCATGGCATCCTGTTTACTATATTTCATTCATCAGCACACACTGCGTCCCGGTACAACCGACCAAACTCAGGAGAGCGGAGGTTCTGAAGTAGCCACATAGTTGAATGATGACAAATATCCACACATTCATAAGCTGACAATATAGCAATGATGGATGTTAATGGTCTTAACAGGTTATGCACACTTTAACTAGCTTAAGCTGCAGGAAATGACATCTTCCTATACAAAGAAACTGAGCCATCCTTTTAGGAAAGAGACTCATTTTCATGAAGTAGACATGCACCACTGTATTTATCTAATAAAAAAGTACTCTTTTGTTACATACATTTTAGTGTATGTTAAAACATACACCCATTTAGGGCACACAAAATGCACATACTACAACAAGACCAACCTGCCAAAAGTATGAACATCATCTCTAATTATAGAGAACATGATCTTCGCAGTACAATCTATGAGCATATGTAGAGGTCCTATCAGTTTCAGGGAATAAATGCTCGACAGCATCCAAGCTGTTAATGGACAAGGCACTGATAAACAGCTTTAAACAAGTCATGGCAACAATGTGCATGCCTAAATCACACAGGGGAGAGCTACAAAAAAAGAACAGCAGTGGGCACAGTGTAGGTCCCTGAGGAACCCCAAGCAAAACCAGTTCTTGACAACCTAGTATATACATAAGCAAACACTAATAGCTTTCTGTACATTGCAAATAACTAAAGACCCTGAGATTTACCGCCTACAGTTCACCACAGAGATCTACAGTTAATCAATAAATAGCATAAGGACAAGAGAGAGCTGAGAGTGTTAAGACTAGACACAGTGAAATAGCCCATTACAGGAAGAGCCCTTCATCCTTTAGGAGGTTTCACACCAACTGTATGAAATACTGAAATACTTCCAACAATCAAAAGGAGGTTTTGTTTAGTCAGAAAGGTTACAAGGGCATTTCTGTTCAATGGGCAAACATGAGAGCAAGCCTGCCAAGAAGCAGAGCTTGTAAAATCCTTCTGTTCATTCACAAAAAGGGCAGCACAGCATGACTCAGACATGTGCAAACAAGACTAAGTAAGGCCTTAGGAATGAGAGGAGTGTCTGTATAGGAGGTAACTACACATGGAGACTATATGTTTATTATGTGATTATGGTCAAGTGTTTATGAATCAACACAAGAGACAGACACCCATACTTAGTTTTGGTTGCTTTGTATCTCTAGGGATGTCAGATTGCCAGATGATTAAGGGCTCACAGTTCAATATACTGACAATGATTCATAAGAATTCAATATTCAATATACACTGTATTCAGCTGTACCTCAATTTACTGGAACTACAGCTGGGAGGTGGTGGGTGATGACATGAATATGCTGGGTTGTTGATCCATAATCCAACATGATCCATACTGTTACATTTTTGCATTGCTATTTCACAATATGTTGATGCATTGCTACACTCCTAACCATTATTCTTACATGACACTGCGCCAAAATGAGTCAAAATAGCAATCAGCAAATAAGACTTCTGTTGTTTCTTTGCAGCATAAAAGAAGGAAATAAGTAACTCAACTAAACAGCAAATGGTATAATTAATTAATAGAATAATAGGCGACAGGTTACCTACATTATATTAATAAAATAATAGACAATAGGTTAACTGATTACATAAATAATCATTTGCCTTATCATTAATATTTACCATACCTAATAAAGTCTTCAACTTCATTAGAAAATCTAATGAAGTTCTGTAAATGCCAAGAGAGTTAGAGAACTGATTAGTCACACTAGAGCCCTGGTTTCCAATCCCAGTCCTCCATGTTTTGTGTTTACACTGCTCTAACAAGCTTGGCCTGGCTCATGAAGAGGATGATAATTAGCGGAGCTAAGCTGAGTCAGGTGTATTCAACTGCTACTTACACTGAGAGTGTGTTCCTGAGCAGAGAGAATCAATGGTAGAACACAATGTTTCACCATTCTCTCTTATCTTCTCACTCTCTAGAATGGCAGGAATCATCCTCCTCCCACGCACTGTGTGTTTAGCATCCTCTAATTCAAAAACACCCACAAATCATCATGCATTACTACACTTGAGGCCTTACATCAATTTAATGACAGTCTGGAATCAGTATCACAGACTACTGTGCTAGTGAAGGTACTTGGTCCTTGCATGTATGGTGATACATAAACACACCCACATACACACAGCTGCCTTAGGATGACTCAGAGGCAAAACACGTCACTGTTATTTTGACAGATGCCACATTCTTTCCTCATTGATTTCTCAACGAAAATGTGTGCAAAAGACCAGTCTGCTTACCAGGTTCAGTCCACCAAGATCTTTTCCTGGCATCATTATAGTGGAATCAATTAGACCAGTGGATTTTCTTCACTTCGGCTCTAGTGCACACAACTGCCTAATTTTTAGCACTAAAAACGCACAAGAAAATTCACGCCTCATCTGAATTGCTAACATAATAACTAACAAAGATAATACTACAATCAAAGACTTCCATTTCTGCAGCACAGAAAGCATGATCTACTACTAAAAGTAAAATGTACTACCACACTTATTGGCAGATAACATTTTGTTAAGTCAAGGGCAAACATGCTAAAGTAAGCCAGCTTCTACTGGTGAATAATAAAGTGGCCCCTTATAGTCCAGCGTGAACACAGCTCAGCACACAGTGTGAACAATGGGAAAAATGTTCTCTGCATTTAACCAGCAGCTGGACAGCTGGTGGCCTAGTGGTTAGGGAGTTGCCCCTACAATCAGAAGGTTGTGCGTTCAAATGCCAGGATTGCTGGTGGCATCACTGAGGTACCGTCCTCCTCACACATGCTCTTTGGGCGCTGCTCTTGGCTTCCCATGCTGTGTGATGCATTGTGTTCTCGTATGACTTTCCAATTTACACCCATTCATCAAGTGAAGCAGTGCTGCAGCCAGTAACACAAAAGATTATATCTTGCTCAAGGGCAACTCAGTGGGGCCACTGGCCTTCCTGGGATTTAACCCCCAGCTTTCTGATAGCAGGGGCAACTGCCTAACCACCAGGCCTCCAGCTGCCCCACAAACCAGTTAGAAGTAGCTAGCAATGCCTTAATGAACTGCTTAATGTATAATACTGTACTAATTTTCCAGTGTCCTCGCTTTTCTAACACAGCATTCGACTCAAGAACTTGATATTGTAATTAAATCAGGTGTGTTACAACAAGAAGCTGCCCTGCTGCTCATTCTTGACTTGTACCAACATATGCTGCTCCTGCCATTTGACACTTGCCCGGCCCTAAACAGAACATGTCAGTCCTGTTATCAGGCCCAGGTCCAGGTGATTAATCACAGCTGTCAACTGCACCCAAAAGGCCGGTGGTAATTACTGAGGTCAATGTTCCATTTCAGGTCTGAGGAAAACTGATGGACGTCCAGCTGTACGGGGATCGTTACGGCCTACTTTACTTAATGTATTAGTTATGTATCACAGTTTCTTTCTTTCCTTATGTATCCACTAGGGATGCACCAAATATTCCATCACCGTTTTTATTTTTTTCCTGACCAAAAACCGTGATGACGCAAGCAACAACCGCAAGCTGCACGCACCAGATTGGATTAGAGTCTGCTGTGTGGGCGCGTTTTGATTTATCTAAGAAAGACACATGGAAAGCCGTTCTAAAGGGGGTGCATCCACAATTCCGATCGCCATGCAGAGTATGAAGCACAGAAGAGGCAAGACCCTTCGAGTACACCTACTCCGTCTGTGTTTTGGAAAAGGCAATAATGTTTTCCAGTGATTGCAGTTAATATATAGGGATGAGTGGTAACTGGTGACTAAGGGAGAGCAGGAGAAATAAAGAGTTGATTTCTTACCTTAACCTAACCCTAGCCTTAACCCTAAACCTAACTGTAACAGTCACCAGTAAGCACAGATACTGGTGATGTTACACACTGCATATTAAAATAAATAGGGTAGTGAAGCATTGTCCTAGCACAAAAAAAAAATCCTTAATCATAAAGGCAGCATGTTGTTTCAGTTTTGTTTTTTGGCCAAGTGTTTGCTTATTTTCGGTTTTGGCCAAAAGAAATCATTTTGGTGCATCCTTAGTATCCACCCATACCAATACCAATCCAATATTTTGAGCTTTAAAATGAATGTTTAACTGAAACACTCCACATTATGTTCCCATGTGTTACATTTTTCTTATACTTAATTTTTCCCCTTTAGGTTCACCTATAACGTTTGTTGTTTTATACACCAAAAACATACATAATTTTTAGCAGAGAATTTTCTGTCCAATTCAGCCTGGTTTTGTCATTGTGCCTTTAAGAAACAGTAGTGGGATGGGTTAAACTGCTGTAAATTGAAGACACAGATTTATGCAAATGTGTTGGATTTCAAGACATTACCAGAACAGGGAATTTACATACATTTACATACTCTTTTTTTTAAAAAGCAGGGACAATTAGATATTCCATGATATGGGAATATGACCATCTAAAAGTGCTTAAACCGACAGATCACTAAGGCCTTAAATGCATCGCTTTATATGCTTAAAAAACTGTATTTCTAGTATAAAATAATTAAATTTGCATTGTTCTTGTATTAACATGTCTTCCATTTTCACATTACTGACTTTACGTGTTGTACTCCAAGCTGTTGAACTTCTGTATTATTTCACGCCAATCATAGTTTAACACCCTGTTTTTACAGTTATGTGTTGCTTGTTTAGTTGCATCAGATTGGGTGAAGCTATATTTACCAAAAGTTCTACTGCAAAAGATTCTTTCTTTGCCGTTTCAGAATCAGAAATCTTCATTGATCCTGGAAAATAATGCTTCATTGATCCTGAAACTCAGAGTCAAAAAAGAGACAAAAAAGAGAAATATAAAATATAATATTAACCAAGTCAAAACTCCCTAGAAAGTAAACTGTACTATATACACTGTATGCTATATACACAAATGGCTTTGGTCAGTGACAGAGGTGGATTTAAATACTGTAAATAAATAAAGTTAAGGCTGCTACTACTTAACACAAATAGTGGCTTGGAGTTTTTAACTCAATGCATCTGTAGTTTTGCAGACAGTGGTTTCTACTATGACTGATGAATAAATAAAAAGGTCTATTTATAATTTAAAGCAAAATCTGAAGTGTCAGGTTTAATCATTAAAGCTGTGAGAAACATTATTCGGTTATATACATAAAAGATCAATAGCAAGATTGCACACTCACAGAAATTTACTTTCTGGCATGTGCTTCATTTTTGATTAGACTGGTCTGTGATACGATCTGAAGGTGCTGCAGACTCTCTTATGCTCTTTTTGACTAAATATTAGAGGTAAATGTGCATTATTCATCACATTTTTTAGATTAGACCTTTTTCTTAATCCTGCAGCTTCACTAATCCAGCTCCAGAAGGGCTTCATAACCAGTATACCAGCTGGATCAGGCGTGATGCATCACAGAATAGCTGAACCCATACAGTGCTGAGGATCATCCCCTGTACAGTGTTAAGAAACCCTGGGAATCATAAACATTTTTCAACGTTAAAGACTAATTACATTATTTGACAGGTTTTTTCTCTGGGTAAATAAACAGATAGTCGGTGAAGGGTCAAAAGAACTACAAACTCTGGAACATATGTAGTTCTGCTATGCGTAGAACTGGAACAGAATTAAAATAGAGATTACTCTATTAATCATGCAGAATGAATGAATGTGAAGGACAGTAACACGGCCAGGCATTCAACATATCCTAGCTTTTAAAGGCAATTTCAATTAAGTGACTAAGTGCTTTTTTCAATTAACGCAAAGCAATCACTCGAAGCATTATTGAACATTCACTAAACATCCCCCACCGGGCTGGCTTTATGCAAAACTGTAATTCTAGAGTCTAAAGTCATGCAGCAGTGACTCAGAATGAAACCTGAAAACTCTGACCGCTTTAATCCTAATAACAGGATTAAGGTGTTTGTTATTCTTTACAATTAATGCAATCATATGACTAGCAGCTGTGCTTCCCCCCAATACTTCCTTTAGTTGTTTCCCTGCAGAACTGAAAACCAGTCTGATTGGCTAAACAGCAGAAAATCCTCTTATAAAGCATCTGTACTTCCTTATTAGTTTGGTCGCTAGGAATTAATTGATGGCTACTTCCATCCAATTCCATAACGTGAAGTCCAGCGCAATTTTACTTTATGAGACAAAACCATGATTTACCTCAAATCACCTTCTGCGCACAAACGCGAGAGCGAGTAAATCAGGCCGAGCGCAACAGGATCAACCCATCACAACTCAGGGTGGAAATCTTTCAAGGTCAGCAGCGGCATCATCATCCACTCGGCCATGAATTATTGAACTCCAGGCCACAAGCTCGAGTAAAGCATTCCCTCTCTATCTCTCTCCGTCAGTCTCTGGCGTTCTCACTCTCTCTCCCTCAGTGCCAAATCCATTTATCTTCTCTCTGATGATTTCAATGTGCTCATCACGGTGAAAATAGCACAGATAACTGGCACTGATGAAGTCACAAGGCAGCTGAAAGACAAGGGGAAAGACCTTCTGTTGCATGGGCAAAAAGAGAGCGGGGTGTGTGGAATATGCAGTTGGGAGAACTTAATCTGCGGCCTTCCAACACACTGTACGTCCCGCAATTGTAAGGCAGTGTACATAAACTGATTCATGAACATGATAGAGCTGGGCAATATGACAGTGTGCATAAATCACACCACAATACGTCTTAATATGATTTCTGAACATGATTTCACTGGCATGTTTAATGAAAACGGACTTTGAGGTTTTTCGCCCTAGGAAGACTTAGAAGGTCTGAGTGTAACTTCAATCTGTTTGATCAGTTCCATCTCCCTGTGAGCAGATCTCCCATACAGGCCTGTCTGCGGCCTGGCTGTCCAGAGGTCACTTACATGTTTATTTATTTACATACTTATTAGCATACAGCAAACCTAGATAAAACAGTCCAGCTCACAATTGGTTATTCAAGAAAGTCTATAAGCAAGTCTCAAAAATATAAGCAAGCCTCAAAGACGGCCAGCAAATCCTTTTTCACACAGGGAAACATTGGTGTTAACACTAGAAGATGAAATGTGAAACCTTGCACATTTTTAGCACTGCTGCCCATGCAAGACAACGAGCCTTTAGAGGTCACTGCAGTTTTGTATTAGGAACTTTTCAAATTTCAACATTTTTTCTTCTGTAACAGTGGAGCCAGATGTTCTCAGAAATGGACTAAAAGTGGGACAGAATAGGAACAAGCAATGGGTGATGGTGGGCTCGTCACTGCCAGTTACTCTGAGAACCCAAATAAAGCATGTAGGTGTGTGTTGCATGCAAACAATCAACTATGATTGTTTATTGCTGGAAAAAAACATATGACTACAATAGTCTTTCACTTGCTAGTTTAGCTTGTCATTGATTGCATAAGAGCACAATTTGGAGGTGACTTTTAGAGTGGACATATTCTGGTGGGATGAACCCTCATTTCATAAAGTTCATGAGGTCATTTGCAGACCCATGGGAATACTGTCACACATGAACTTTCATCCAAGAACTTGGGGGGACTAAACAAGAAGGGGAAAGAGTGTCAAAGTCAAAATCAAAGTGAACTGGGCAAAGCTGAACTTTCAATGAGTTGTGGGTTTAAAATGCGTCAGGATTACAAACTAGAGAGAATAGTCAAAAAACCTTGCTTGTGCAAAGTACAATGTCTGTAAGGTTTTTTTTTTTATTTACTGACTTTATATTTTAGGTTTTTTTTGTTCAGAAGGCTGTATTTCCCAATCACTGATATCATATATACCTCATTTATGTGTACTTTCATGAAAATGTGTTCTGATAAAATACTGCAAGGCCTGATGTACGACTGAGACAAACAATAAAAGGCTGAAGCTTTAAAACTGAGAGGTTATAAGGATCAGCATGCATTTTCCTAAAGGTGGTAGAATCAATAACAGATCCCTAATTTAATCTGTGAAATCATCTGAGAGTGATGCTCTCCTTCCTCATCGCTGCCCCTCTGCAGCAACTCAATACTGAAGCTTCAACCTTGCCCACAGACACAATGGGGAATCTGATCTGTACAACACACACACACACACACACACGCACGCGCACACACACACGCGCACACACAGCGCAGTTAATCAGCTACAGTCACCAATGACTTCCCTGGGCCTGGAGGAATGAGACTTGCTATGAGACCTTCTGCTGCTACAGCAGGCCAGAAAACCCCATCCTGAGCAATACACTGCTATCTAACAAATAACTTTTACACATGACTTTTTTAACCTACATTTTACATGAATGCTGGCAAAAACATGACAAAGCTTGAAAATATTTTTTCTTGGATTTGTTTGATGCCAAAAGGTCTTGTTTTGCATTTTAATGACTCAACCGGTCCAAAAATCTAAACCAAAAGTAAACTAAGGCCAGTAACAGCTTAACCAACAGGTGTGTCAGCAATAATAATTAATATTTATTATACCATACATGTATGGTTAACCATGGAGTTTATACAGGACAGGTCAAAATGTGTTGAAACACATAACAACAAATGGTTATAAACCTCTAAAACCGTTCTCTGCTGTCTCCTCAGTGTTCCAGCTTGGTGCCAGAGAGAGATATTTTAAAAACAGCAATATGTTTGTAGGGGTTTATTTTTCAAAGAAACATTAAATGCCTCAAAAGGTAAAACTGTTGATGGAGACAAAACACGAGACTACCTTGTTACTCACTGTGAACCAGCTGTTAAAATACAAAAGAATAAATATAAAAGTAAGAAACAAAAAGAAAGAAAGTAACAAATGCTGTAAGTAAATAGGATTTTCACATCTTAGCACTTCTAACAGCAAAAGCTACTGAGTTAGCTTCCCCTGAAAGCAAGCTGCTGACTCCAGGCCTCTTTCTCCTTCCTCTGCACAAACACTGAGGAAGTGCTGAACCACACAAACACTCAGCACTCCACTAACAATGGACCACCTTGAACTGTAGGACCATCACAGGATCATCAGATCATAAACCGGGTGGTCAGAGAACTCAGAAAAGGGCTGAATCCAAAGAAACGCCTGCCAAAGCAAGTCCAGAAAACCAAGCCTTGACCTTTACTGGGTTACTCACCAGAGGATGGAAAAACTTTTATTCTAATTACAGTCAGTCACAGAGTACTGCCCTGGCACAGAGATTCAACATGGGAGGCAAAACGCTGAAAATGAACAGATAAATCACCTAAAATATACAAGACACTATAAGCAACCTGATCCTGGAAAGGGGGCCAAGCACTGTGATTAGCAGCTCCCTGTTGGCACTACCTGTCTGAGTCATAAGTGGACTCATGCAGGGGCGCGAAGAAAACGGTCACGCTCCAAGGCCACACTGTCCTACGGCCTGGAATAAGAATGACATCAAAGGTAATACGACCCCAATCAGATCTAAACAAAGATACACTACCACACAGCTCTGAATCAGACGGTTCATAAAATCGAGGTTCATTAAAAAGCAGACATATAATAGGTAGCACCTATTAATCATATTGATGGGTATTCACCAGATTTGCTATTCAGATATCCATGTTTAGATATCCAGTGTGCTCTTCAGATCCATATTTTAATGAACCTTAATCAAAAAGCCCAGCAAGAAAATGTTTGTCTTCTTGTTAGGAATTAGAAAGCCCTAATAATGAGTTTGCATGCTGCTTGTTTAGGAGGTGATTCGTACTTGAACAGCAAGTTTCATGTGTTTTAGGTGTATTTAACTGAATATAAGTCATTTATTTACTAGGGCTGTCAGTAGATTAAAATATTTAATCGCGATTAATCTCATGTTTGCCATAGTTAACTCACGATTAATCGC
>JBBJLR010029622.1:0-12681 GCA_037577145.1 Brachypetersius gabonensis
TTGTGTGTTAGGGAAGTCTAAGGAGTAAAATGCATGCACTTATTTTGCAGGGAAAAATTTGGGATTAAATGGGTTAAGTATTGAAATTACATTGAAGGTCACATTTTTGACATTTTCTTGCATGAGTAAATTAGAAAGGAGGTGCATTCCGTTCAGATGTCTGATTGCTTTGTTATCCACCGCATGCTTTTTTTTAATTTGTACTTTATAAAATTAATAATAAGTTATTCTGAAGGATAGTGGACACTGTACACTTATCGAACTTTGCTGTTGCAGTTTATGGAGCCTGTGGAGAACTGGAAGCAGAAGTGTCTGGAGAGATTGTTTCACATGATCCTGTTCAGAAAGACTCAAGTGAGGCACATGCTTATGAACCTTAGTGAATATGAGGTTCTGACCATGTCAGCCCAGCAGGTGCAGGTGCTGTCTGTCCTCAGTAAAGAAGAAGGTCTCTGCCGATTGGCTTCGCAGGATTTTCGCCCAGTTCTGTCCATTCTGGAGGAGAGAGTGAAGTGCCTTAGGTTGTTTGAGGCCATCGCTCTTCTAAAGCATGAACCTGAACACGTTTTATTTATTCTCCACCGTCTTCTTGACCATGGCTCTGTGACTGAGGTGGTTTTGAAGAGAACACCTTATTGCTTTCTGCTACACTGGATTACCTCCAGATGTAGAGGACCGCACCAGGCTGGAGCTGCTTCAGACACTAGAGGTAAAAATCAATTGATTTTTGTTCTTGTGAATTTGCAAATTCTGTCAAAAGATCTCACAGCATTTTTTGAAGTTCGCAAACCTTAAAAATCAAAATATCTGAGTTCTTTGATGTTATTTTTTGCCATATTGATCACCCTTGCAGTTCTTTCGGCAGATGAGGGCTGTTCAGCGCCTAAATTACCTCGTTTATTTCTGTTCTGCGATGAGTTTTCTTCGTGCTGTGGTGTTGATAGGCAGTGCCGCACAGGACGGATTCTCTCACTGGAGCTGGAGGTGTATTCCCTGCCTACAGTCTCTCGCCTCCTGCCCTCATGGCTGTGCCTACGCTCCCTTAACTTGTATGGAACCCGTAAGTCCAAACGTCATGCGTCTTTTCAACGTCATGCGTCAAAAACATTTTGGCTGAATGAATGACATCTAAGGCTTCCTGAGTGCCTCTCTCGGATTTGCTTATCATGGAAAATGTTTCCTTGCATGTTAAAAAGTCTAATTCACCATGTAAAAACTGTCATATTGCTTCTGAGAGTCTCAAAAAAGTCTAAAAAGTGTCTAAAAGAGAGGACACCCACGGTAGCAGTAGTTACATTATGCAAGTATTATCACTTACTACAAAGTTGACACCTCATAGTTTTCATTTTAAGACTATGCCCATGTTTTAAGGCCTGTTTACCAATGAATATATAAAATTACTTAACTTTTCAGAAAATCTGATATCTTTGAATTTATGGTAGCTTTACTTTAACAAAAAAAATCCTTTTCTGGTAACATGTGACAAGAGCGTATGCTGGAGCATACATTTGTGTAAAATGTATTTTACAAATTTAATTATGATTTTAGGATGCAGACAGGACACCTTGCATACACTGAACAATCCATGGCTGTGTACAGTATGTGCTGCAGGGCCATTTATAAACATTTAACTAACAGTGAATAATGCATTATTTTTTTCAGTGTCAGTGACTTTAAAGTGGCACTCAACATTTAAAGAGTTCATTTTGACTTGCTGTGTACAGACATCCTTTGGCAGTGTACAAATAATTCAGGCTTACCGTATTACATCAATAAAGTAGTGAATATTGTGTGCAGAGCCCATTTGGGGGGATGATGTGGCGGACTTCGTTGAGGCTCTGAGAAAGCTTTTCCTGAACCCCTCCTGTTCCTTGAGGGACCTGAGCATTGGTAATGTCTGCGGCCAGAATCTCTTATCCAACCTGCTGACTGCCTCCCCGACGCTGCGCAGCCTTTCCCTGGACATAAACTTGCCACGGGACACCAGAATTACATCAGACCAGTTTAAAGAGCACACAGGTAGTGCTTTGAATGCATTCAGTATTCATTTAGTCGATTAAAGATCCAAGAGAGTTTATTGTCAGCCCTACACAAGTACACCGAGTGTTGAAATAGCGTTCTCTGATGCAAATACTGTAGGACAAAGACAGACAAAGAGCTAAATCAAGAAACTGCCACAACATTATTATATTGCAGCATCTAAGCAAAGAATTTCAAAGTACAAAACAGGCAGATAGTGCAATAAGTGGGGTTAGCAGCAAGTTTTAGTGTAGTTTTGGAAAATGCCTGTATAGTGAGTAAAATTGTGTTATGTGCCTTTTATAGCAGTTTCTGTGTGAGATCAGACCCTGTTCAGACCCCTGATGTTACATGCAGTCTCTCATTTAAGGAATCTTATGGCTTATGGAAAGAAGCTATTGGTTGTGGTGGTTCGGATACTTCTGAAGAAACTGTTCTGCAATAAATCGAATCTAAATCTAAACACCTGTAAACTGACATGGACATTTACCACAAGATCTACTATGAGATTACAGAAAGGATAGAAGCCGATATATAACTGGGAAGCCAAGATGTGTAAGCCAATTTACACCCATGAGCTTTTAACCAAGGGATGTAACTGTAATTAAAGGTGGCCAGTGGGTTGGCACCCCACCCAGGGTGAGTCCCTGCCTCGCCCCCATTGACCCCAGGATAGGCTCCAGGTACCTGTAACTCTAATGAGGATTAAGCGCTTATAGAAATTGTAAAGTTCAAAGAACTCTTGTAAAGCTGAAATTGCAGTTTATCAGTGTAAGAGTTCAATAGGGCTGCAACTATCGAATACTTTTGGAATTGAGTATTCTGTCGATTCTTTTATCGATTAATCGAGTAATCGGATAAATGATACTTTTGTGTTTTTAAACAACTATATCAATAGTGGGTTATGCAACATGAAAGGCCTTAAAATAAGCAAGCAATTGGCTGTTATTCTGCTCCAGAACTAAGCCCATTTAATCAACCTTTCTGGGAAACATTTATGATGTACGTTGTATCCTTATTAACAGTAAAGAAAACAAAAACGTCCTGTTATTTAGTTATTTTGTAATTTTCTCTGTCTGTATGCACTTTAAGATTTGTTTGTAAAATATCAAATATTTATTATTATTATGATTGATTATTATTATTATTATTATGATTATTATTATTATTGTGCTCCTGAGTGTAAATGTTGCTGATCAATTTGAATTAATTATTTATTGATTATATATTTTTTTGCATTAAATGATCAAAACTTGTTTACAGTTTAAATACATATTAAAAATTTATTTTGACAAATTGATGCACTTTAAGACTTTTCTGCTACAGACTAAAAAACAATATTGCCGCCCTGTTTTTTCTTTTTGGCAATATTCGGCTAGTTTTCCATCCACTACAGGAATGAGGAGGTCCAGCTGGTCTCCAGGTGCTTTTTGCAGCTCTCAATTTACAATAACAGAACATTGATCGTTTTTTAACTTTAAAAATGTGTTTTCATATATGACCGGGAGAGCGGGAGCGGGATTAAAAAAATAATCCCGCGCAGGACTTTACTTCAAATCTCCTGCTCTGAGCTGTGTGCTCTTCTTCAGGGCAAAAAACCCGACTCCCTGCGGCAAAAATAGCATGTTCCCCGGGTCACACGCGCCCCCTGCAGGTGGACTTTGGTGACGAATTAAACGAAGCCTCTAGGCAAAGAAGTTTTTACTCAAATAATTGTTTCAGCCCTAGAGTTTAATACCCATTGAATAACCAAGCTGACCCGTGTTGGTAAGAACCTGATACATTAGCCAGAAATACAGTGATGTCTAGATTACAGGTGGCAAAAAAAAAAAATATTTCGCAACAGTGCATTGTGTTTATGATTCCAGAGACAAAAGGCACAAATCTCCCCATTTTCCATGGCATGAGTTAATGCAGGTTTGGGTCTGCCTATGGGATTTTTTCACCAGGCTCTTACTTTAGATTCAGATTAGATTAGATTAGATTTTTTTTTATAAATGTAGTTTTAATGTGTATGTAGTGGTCCTTTAAATGTATATCGGATGTATTTTTGTCTTAAAAGCAGAACTCTGTCTTGAAAAGCTCTCACTGAGATCAGCTGAAACCCAAACAGTGGGGAACTTTCCTGCTGTGCTCCAGCGCGCTCCAAAACTCAGCAGCCTTCACATCGGAGGAATACGTCACGCTCACCTGCTCCTTCAGACGTTGCCAGGTACAGTTGTAGCCTTTTCACTTTTATACCGCTATATTATATCTTGTTTATAATTTCCATCAGACTGGGGATGAATGGCATGTATAAAACTTTGAAAACTTGTTTTTTGCTTTGTTACTCCATGTTGTTCAGTGTTTTACAAATTGCATTACATTGCACAAATAAGGATAGCTGTCAGAACTAATAGACTTGATACAGTTCCTGTGACTTCAATTAGTCCTAACAGCTAACCTTGTCACTGATCATAAATATAACCAAGCATTAATGTACAGTGCTTTGCAACAGTATTCACAAACATTTTTCATGTTTTGTTGCCTCACAACCTGGAATTAAAATTGATTGAGAGTTCGCACCATTTCATTTACAGATCATGCCCAACCAAAGTCAGTACTTTGTAGAGCCACCTTTTGCAGCAATTACAGCTGCAAGCCGCTTTGGATAAGTCTAGGGCTGAAACGATTATTCGAGTAACTCGAATGATTCGATTACAAAAAAGGCTTTGTTTAATTTGTCACCAAATTCCACCTGCAGGGGGCGCGTGTGACCCGGGGAACATGCTATTTTTGCCAGAGGGAGTCAGTTTTTTTGCACCGAAGAAGAGCACACAGCTCAGAGCAGGAGATATGAAGCACAGGACTAATTTTCAAATTTTTAAATTTCTGACGATTCCCGCCCACTCCCGCCCACTCCCGCCCACTCCCGCCCACTCCCGCCCACTCCTACCCACTCCCACCCACTCCCACCCACTCCCGCCCACTCCCGCCCACTCCCGCCCACTCCTACCCACTCCCACCCACTCCCGCCCACTCCCGCCCACTCCCGCCCACTCCCGCCCACTCCCACCCACTCCCGCCCACTCCCGCCCACTCCCGCCCACTCCCGCGGTCATATATGAAAATATATTTTTAAAGTTAAAAAACGATCAGTGTTCTGTTGTTGTAAGTTAGTGGCGCACACCGGCTGTGAAAAACGAAGAGAGCCGCAAAAACCAGCTCGAGACCAGCTGGACCTCCTCATTCCTGTAGTGGATGGAAAACGTGCCGAATATTGCCACAAAAAAAATGGGGCGGCAATATTGTTTTTTAGTCTGTAGCAGAAAAGTCTGAAAGTGCATTAATTTGCCTAAAAATAAAAATTTTAACTGTAAACAAGTTTTGACCATTTAATGCTAAAAGAATATAATCAATAAATTATAATTTTAATTGAACAGCAACATTTAAACTCAGGAGCACAATAATAAAATAATAATAATAATAAAATATTTAAATATCATTTTATATTTTACAAACAAATCTTAAAGTGCAGACAGACAGAGAAAATGACAAAATAGACGTTTTTGTTTTCTTTACTGTTAATAAGGATACAATGTACATCAGATATGTTTCCCAGAAAGTTTGATTAAATACTTAGTTCTGGAGCCAATAATCCAAAGGTTTTAAGTTTTGATCTAATAAAAGTGTTGAGTTTGAATAAAAACCTTTTTTGTGAGGAATAACGGCCAATTGCTGCTCATTTTAGAGGCCTTTCATGTTGCATAATCCACTATTGATATAGTTGTTTAAAAACACAAAAGTATGATTTACCTGATTACTCGATTAATCGATGAAAAAATCGACAGAATACTCTATTTAAAAAATATTCGATAGTTGCAGCCCTAGATAAGTCTCTATGAGCTTGCCACATCTTGCCATTTTTTTTCCCTATTCCTTAAGAATAAGAACTGCTCCAGCTCCTTCATGTTGAAGATTCTCAATTGGATTGAGGTCTGGACTTTGACTAGACTTTAAACCACCCCAGTGTTCCTTCAGCAGTATGCTTTGGGTCATTGTCCTGCTGGAAGGTCCCAGTCTCAAATGAAGTCCAGCTGTGTGCAACCGAAGTGTCACATGATCTGTCAGTATGAATACTTTTGCAAGGCACGGTAACTCCAGTCATCAGATGAAATAAAAAAAACAGGATTCCAGCACAAACCAGATGCCCAAATACATACTTATTTAACTTTAGCTAGCCTCATTCAAGTCACTCTATTATAATGATACTTTGCAAACACTTATTACAGCTACAGCTAAAATATAATAAATAGCTTCTTAGCAGTAATGTGGCCAAGAAGAGGCCTGGAGATGACGGAACTTTTGTTTTCTCTTCCAGGATCAAATTCCCTCTTAAAGATACTGATATTAGAAGATATAAATCTGGCAGATTGTCACCAAGAAATCATTCATCTTCTGGAGAATTCAGTGCTAGAAGGTAAGACTAAATATTCCGTTTGATGGAATAGTTTGGTGAAACTTTTTTGCAAAAGGAAATTGCACAACGAAAACAGCAGTATCAGTTTGGATTTTGTGAAAACTTTTCTCCATTTTATAGAAACACTGTATTGACAAAAGTATTGGGACGCCAGATCATTACATCAGCAGGGATGTTAATGGCATTGCATTCAAATGCATAGACTTTAAAATGGAGTTGGTCCCCCTTTGCAACTTCATGGAACTTGCTTTGTGCACTGAGGCACAGTCCTGCTGGAAGAGAAAAGGTTGTCTTGGTATGCTGAAACATTAAGCTCGCATTAAGGGGTCATCCGAATTTGAATGGCCATTTACAGATTGAGGGTGATTGACATGACGGAAATACATGGTTTTAAAGTAAGTAAATGTTCATATGATGGAGAATTAAACACACACTATTTAAGGCTCAGCCCCAAAGAATGCGCTCATAAAGTGCACCCAGTCGGAGGCACAACACCTGGGTCTGGGGAGTTCAGCACTCTGCGCCACTGTATGCACCCTTAAAGAGAAGTTCATATTGCACTAATTGTTATGTTATGTTATTTATTTTATTTTATCTTAGCTGATATTGTTATATTGTTACTTGTTAGAGCTATTTTATATTCCATTTGCAGTATTGTACTGTTCGGTTCTTTTAATTTGTATTGTATATCTTTATTCCCCTCGGGATAAATAAAGTTCTTTCTTATCTTATCTTATCTTATCATATGAGTTCACAGACTGTCCTTGAAGAACCAGAGTGAACTGGACATAAGCTGCCCATAAGCCATAAACCTGAGGTAGATGGTGGACAAAAGGAAAGGGCAGAACAATGACAATGCAGATATTTGTGTAATCTGACCTTATTGGTTTAAGACTGTTTGGTCATGCTTACTTATGGACTCTCGTTCCAATTTTCCACAACAAATTCTGTAATTAAGAAGTGTGTCCCAATACATTAGTCCAAAGAGTTTAAGCCATGCTTTTGGACAACCAGACACTCTTTAGGTGGGCAGTCCTCAGCTGGAGTGCCCCCTTTAGTCTGTTTCTAACTGTGTGTAAAAAAAGACTAGCAAGAATAACTGGGCAGCAGAGCAGACGACTGGCAGTGTACTTGCTCAGGCCAAGAAAGGGGGGCTGGCTGTTGGCCATAACAGCTTCATATCACTTTTCTTCTGTTGCCAACCACTTTTTTGCCTAGTTTTAGAAAAAAAATGCTGTTTATGAAACTAGCAAGTGACACCACTTCACCACAAAGGTGGGTTGTTGTTTTTTTCGCGGTGGAAGGTAAACCAGAATTACAACCAATATTGTATTTTACACACTATAAAGATTCCAAAGGAAATCCATAGTCCTCTGCATTTAACCCATTCACCAAATGAAGGAGTGGGCAGCCAGGGAGCAGTGTGTGGGGATGGTACCTTACTTAAGGGTATTTTAGTGCTGCCACTGGCAGTCCTGGGACTCAAACCCACAATGTTGCAATCACAGTGACAACTCCCAACCACCAGACCACCAGCTGCCCACCAAGGACTTTATTAAACACATTGAACATGGTTTTTGTTTAGTAGACCACCTACTTCACAAATGTACAAATTGTAGACGGGGAATATGACAATTCGCTCATCATGGTAGAATACTCTGTATATACTCTCATCATGGTAGAATACTCTGTGATTTTCTGTTCCATTGGCCTTCACCACAGGTTATTACAGTACAACAGTCAAAATGGTCAAAATACATAAAACCAGACCAGCCCACCGTTTTCATTTCATAGATAAAAGCACAGGATAATTCACCCATATATTGTCTTCTGACCTGGGAGTTCATGTCAGAAATTTGATCGCCTTAGATTACATACAGTTTATGTGATGATATGAATTAGCGCCTTATGAACGTCCATGACTTGTTAATGTTGTGGAGAATTGGAATGTAAGTCCAAAAATCAAGTCAGAAAAATGCGCCGATGCTGTTTTATTCGAAGTTTACAGCTGTGGCCTGCGGGAGTTCTTATAGGCCTCAAAATTCAACCCTCATTTTTAATACAACCCTTTGATTGAGTTTCCACCAATAAAATGTAATCACCTTTAATTACAGTCTCTGAGGGAGACGGTTAATGGAGTTCAAACTGCTGTACTGGACTTTTGGTCAGACAATGTTTGGGTTTAGGCTCTAATTGTGAGGGATATTATGCCTCAAACCCATGTGTCTACCCTGCCACTCACCGTCGATCAGTAAAATGCCCCTTCATTAACTGCGTGCAACCTTGTTTATACATTCTGTACTTTACAGAGCTCTCCCTGAAAGACTGCAGACTGCTTGAGAAGTGCGAAGAGAAGAAGGATTTTCTGGTGCCGTTTGCGGTGGCAGTCAGGGGGCTGTGTTCACTCCGGTCCCTCTCATTGTCTCAAAACCGACTGTGTGAGATTTCTAACACCACCTCTACCTCTGCAGTGATTCCATCTCTAGTTGACTTTAATGTGCGATTTCTGTAATGAAAGCAAGGGACTGAAGTATGAACCCGTATCATTTAAGGTTTAAAACTGAAGTGCATTTTTCTCTAACAGCTACAAGTGCCATCGAGATAGCAGATCTGTTCTTAGGAGACTCCCCCAGCAGAATAACAAAACTGGACCTGAGGTAATATTCACGATATGTATAATGCAGTTAATTTTGCACATTTAAACAGTGTATACAGTGTATACACTGTATTGACAAATGTATTGGGACACCTGAATATTACGCCTATAGGAACTTTAATGATATTGCATTCAAATACATAGACTTTAATATGAAGTTGGTCCCTCTTTGCAGCTATTACAGCTTCTCTTATTGGAAGGCTTTCCACAATATTTGGGAGTTTCTGTGGGAATTGGTGCCCATTCATTCTGTAGAGCATTTATGAGGTCAGGCACTGATGTTTGATGAGAAGGTCTGGATAACAATCTCTCTTCCAGTCCATTTCAAATGTGTTGGATGGGGTTGAGGTCAGGGCTATGTATGGCCCAGTCAAGTTCTTGCGCTCCAAACAAAAGATTCTTCCACAAACTCTCCACAAAGTTGGAATCATAGCGTTGTCCAGAATATTCTGGTATTCTGGAGCATAAAGATTGTCCTTCACTGGAAGTAAGGGGCCTAGCCCAAGTACAGGTGTGTCCCAATACTTTTGTCTGTATAGAGTGTTATTTATGGGCATTAATATGTTTTTTGTCTCTGATTTGCTCTTGCTGTAACAGCTTCCACTCTTCTAGGGAGTTTTTGCACTAGACTCTGTAACATGCTGCTGCCTTTTACTCCTATTCAGGCGCAAGAACAATTCATGAAGCTCCCAGTGAAAAGTGCTGGTGCTGGAGCTTGATAGTGACTGTTGTAACGAAAGACAGATGATATACAAACAATTCTGTGGCTTGCCTTGCCGTGTAGTTGTTATCGCTTTCAGACATTTACACTTCATAAAACTTACAACTGACCCAGACAGCTTTAGCTGTTGACCACCTCTTTCTCTGAAGAGTAGATACTGATCATTTCAGTACATCTGTTTTTACTTTGTACAGTTTTATGCTTGGTTTTATGCATCTGTCCACAATTATATTGGCTGAAACAGTTTGACCTATTGATTAGAAACACCGTCCATATACTTTAAGCCATGCAATGTTTTTGGGTCCACATTTCTGTGTTGTATTCTATCAGTCATGTTAATAGTTGTTTAACCTGGCCTTATTTGGTTTACCCTCTTGTACAGTGCAAACTTCATACTACCTGCAGACCTACTGGAGTTTGGCCGAAGAATAGAAAGGTATCGTCCTCCGCAGCGGGTCACGCTGGACCTGCAGTTGAACCCCCTTGATCGTGATCCTGAGATGAAACGTCAAGCCTTGAATAAGCTCCTCCCCTTCTGTAACATTCTGACTGATGATTGGGACTCTCAGTCCACCATGACAGACCACGTGAGTGTGATGTGAGGACCGTTGTCTGTGACCTTAGCAACCCTACAGTGTCCCAGTTGATTGGTTTTATCCACTTTAAGAATCATTAGCTCGGCTTAATCTCAGCTACCTATTCAGCGTAATCATTAAACTCCTGAACTTCTTGACTTTTATTACATCCCAAGGCTTATTCCTCAGCATTTCTGTGGAAAACAGCATAAACTGGCATTACAGGAGACAGGAATTCTAGAACCACAATTAAGAACTGTCTCAGGATCAGTCCTGTTTAAAATGTGGGCCGAGAGTCTGTTTGCGATTATGATCCTGAATTATGGTATATATCAAGTGTTTATAACCTTCCCCGTTAATCTTTTTGGAAATGTAGTTAGTCATCTTTGTAAATACAATAAGCCTGTATTCAAAATAAAATATTTACTACTGATTGTTTAGCTTATTTTTCAGCATCACTTCTTGGAGTTTGTATGTAATAAAGTAGAGCATTTACTGCCAACGTAGTGCTGTTGTAAGTTTCTTAATGGTGTGCTTGGTAACCCACAGCACTACAAGGCTTTCTATTCTCAACACCTGGTCCAGCTCATGAAAGGCTCTGTAATCATCTGATAAGCTGGATCAGGAGCGTTGAATGAATACTTGAAACTGCAGCACTGTGGGTCACCAGATAAAAAGCTTTGTTTCGGGCAGTGTTTCTGGATCCTGAAGTAGCGCTGACTGCTGACCTCAAACACGCATGGTTCACCTCAAGAAGGGCTTGGTTTAACTACATCACCTGTGTCAGGTGTGTTAGAAGCAGGGTTTCCCCTAAATGTGCAGGGCAGTATTACCAAAACATGCAGGATGCCAGGTTTACACCCTCATTCCACAGACATCCTAATTTCAGTGGAAAAATAGTTTAATAAAATGTATGACTTTCTGTTCTTTCATTGCTGTCTTGAAACCACCAGTAACAGTAGCCCCTGTACTTTTTTTTTTTTTTTTTTTGTGAATTCTGTATATTCTTTCAAGCAGAAATGGCAAACACACTTGTAACCCCAACAGGATATTTTTCCAGTGAAATAGAAGAGGATTTAATATAAAACAGGCATAGGTAATAAATCACTCACTAACTTTTTTTTTACCTGCTTATTCCACATTAGGGTCAAGGGTACCAGCCACTTTAGAATAAGTAATCATTTTAGTTTATTTTTTATGAATGTGTGTACATAATAAATAAAGCTTTACAAAGGATAAACATACTTTTTACATAGAAAAGGTCACTTACAAATGACCTTCAAAAAAGAAAAGAGTCCTGTGAATCAGACATCTGTCAGTTTTAGAATGTTTTGATTTCGGACCACACTGTTCAGGCAACTCCTCTCTGGTCCTCATGGGAGCGCTGGTGAAAGACGAACGAGATGCCAGCGTCCCAGCTGGCCTGCAGCACAGTGTCCCTCAGCCCACGTCTGTCCACACAATGCTGCCAGCAGGACAGATCACTGGTGCAGTCCGAATCCTCTGGAGGGGGGCGAACCTGACGGCCATTTAAACACCGCCGGCAACGAAACCTGGGGAATGGAGGAACAGGGACATATCTTTTCAAAATCTTGTGATTTGTGAGATTCTTTTATAAAAAAATTCTCATAAAACAAAGATGATTTACAGAAGCCTAACGTCAGGGCATTACTAATTACTAATGAGCACCGATGGCGTGAAAACTGTAGTTGAATGAGAAATGAGGGACGCCAGCTCATTACCCATCTATTTGGTCCAGGACTGTAATCAAAAACTTAAGTGTTAGAATGAAAAAACCCTTTCTTCCTCATAGACTAATTTCAAATCACACCCCAAACAAACACTTCACATTGCCATCTGCTGAAAGATTAGGTTGGGGAACTTATTTTTCCGTGTGCGTACATATCTACACATTTTTGTGCGGCAATTTTTACACAATAAGTTGCAAATGTTATGTCTCACCTTCCCTTACATTTCTGCACAATACTGAGAGTAAATGCAGTATTTCAATGGAAGAAATATGTATTTGAAATAAGTGTTTGTCCAATGACAAAGAAATGAAAAGTGGTGGGTTTATTTTAACAGTGACAGACAGCACATCAAAAGGAAAATGGAAAAAATTACTTTAAAAGATAGAAACTGATTTGCATTTCATTGAGGGAAATAAGTAAGTCTGAACCCTCTAACAAAAAAAGACTTAATACTTAGTGGCAAAACCCTTGTTTGCAGCACAGAGGTCAAACGTTTCTTG
>JBBJLR010029633.1:0-12681 GCA_037577145.1 Brachypetersius gabonensis
GTGTGTGTGTGTGTGTGTGTGTGTGTGTGTGTGTGTGTGTGTGTGTGTGTGTGTGTGTGTGTGTGTGTGTGATTGAATAGGCTCTTTTCAACTCCTAGTGGAACAAAGACACAGCCTTGTCTGAGAGGCAGGCTTGCAGCATGCGAAAACAATTCCTCATTCTTAGAAGAACTTTTTCTTCCATCTGTAAGGAAATTCTTTCTCACTGACTGACCCCAGTACAGATTTAGTTGTCCACCAACGCTGTCCAGTGCAATGAAATCCTGTTGCTCATCCAACCTGTTCCAAGACTGACCCCACACTCACAATGGGCTCCAGGCCCACAACCGATCCTCGTCACTTTTGTAGAATCTGGTGACAGCTGCCAGAGTTAGAAAGGTTTTTCACTAAGACTAACTAAAGAAAGGTTTTTTGTTGAAATGAACGATCTACAACCATTGAATGATCAACAATACTATGTATGTCACTACATCTTTAAGTTGCTTCTTCAGAATCAGAATTGTTTGTTGGCCAAGTATGTAACTGAACACATGCAAGGAATTTGGTACGGGTCTCTCAAGCACAACAGTATAAAAACACAACAATCTATAAACGACACAATGAACAATATACTGAGTCATATAATAAACAATAATATACAATCTACTGTATGAATAAGTAATATGGGTTTATATTTATAAATATAAAGACAAGTGTTAACCAATGTAAAGAAGTATTATTTGAACATATGTTTATACTATTCATCTAAATATTTGTTTGAAGATATGTATGTGTATGTATATATGCATAGATATGGATACACATACACACACGCACATACACAGACTGTATAAATCAGCAATACAATGTTCAGTAACCCCTCAGTTTTACGCAGATATGCATTCGCTGATTTTTTCTGAGAACCGAACTGTATTACTGCCACCAGTTGGTTGTAATACACTGAAAAGTTGTCAACCGCCATAAAAAGAAGAAGAAGAAGCCTGCTGTGTCTTGTTCTTGTATTTTAGTGTTTTAAACTCCCCTCGCCCCCAATTTTCAACTGTTATCTCAGTTTATTTAGTATTAGTCAGCTGTGCCCTGTCTAAACATGTGGGTAGAGAGAGTTATTTCAACGTTTCTTTTGTGTACAAGTCTTTGTTTTGACTATCTGCCTGATGCTAATGTTAATCGCTAATGCTAAAGTTTTTTTAAGCATTAAAGTTTTCTGATTCTGATTATTTATTTACCTTTACATTTTCTTTAAGGGTAATACATTAAACTATAAAATAGGCATTTTATGCATTTTTATAACCCAAAAAACAACAGTGCGGTTTTTCACTATTTGCGGGTGCTCTTGGAACGATTACTGTGTAACAATCTAAATCTTATATACAGAAAATACAGGATTGTGTCCATAAAGAACAGTTGCAGTCTTGTAGTGTGAAACAGTGTGACAGTTCAGCTGTTTAGGAGGGAGATGGCGAGGGGAAAGAACTGTTCCTGTGTCGGGGCGGTCTGTGTCTGCAGGATTCTGATACATTCATGTAACAAGATTTTATTGCAAATAGTTTTTGGATCATTTTGGATGTATTTTTCCAAATGTTCTGCCCAATTTAGTCACGTCTAGTTCCACCCAATAGACAGTGCTTTTACAATCACATGATGCCATGTGAAGACTAGCACATGCTTCCGTCAAGAAACACGAGCATATCGATTCAAAATGCCGCTAATTGAACAGGTGGGCATGCTTGGAGGAGAACACTGCTTATTTTGTTACGGAAGCTGTGCTGGGGTCTGGCTACTCTTTTCAGGAAACCCCACAATAGCACTATAACACAAACACCTGGACAAGTGAATACCATGTTTGCTTCAGACATTGTGAAAAAAACATAAGCAGACACTAAAAACACCTACTGGTTAGATTAGCTAGTACTTTTTAAGAGTCCTGTTAATCCGTTTTCACTCTGTCTGTGTGTGTGGCTCTGTGGCTATCATCCTTCCTTCACATCTGAGAAAAAAATCCGTCCTTATGCTGCTGGTGCTCCTCCTCAAATATGCTCCAACTGCCTGCAATCAGGGAAGGAGCGCCTGATCACATGCTTCTCTGCATACCTCTCAACCACCAAACTTAAAAAACTAATTCTTCTTTATATTTTATACTTTATACATATTTTATATAGCAAAAATGGTTCTCTTACTTGTAACAATAGTGAAACCTTTTTTGGTGCTACATAGATACGTTTTTAAAGGTTTTTGAAAGAACAAAAGTGTCTCCATCATAGAAACATTTATGCATTCAAATGGTTCTTTGAGTCATGGTTCTGTGTATTACCATTCCCTTTTCTAAACATCGCTAAAAACCTAAATACATATAAAATGTCAACTCGATTATTATGAAAGTCAAGTGAAAGACAAAATTTTATTACTGTAATATATTCATTTGTAAATAATTTAGGCTACACATTTGCATCAGGTAGGTTTAAACCACATTTGTTACTGTATGGTTTGATGCTTGATTACAGGCAGCAGAATCAATGTTTTAATTTTCATTCTGGTTTACCAGATGTCTATTTGTTAGGCATTGCTCTTTGCAAATGGTCCTTTTATGAGTTTGTTGTTAATGGCAGCAGATAAATTAAGAACCTCTTATCACTGACCCTACAGGAATTCCACCAGTCACTGTTCATTCACTCTGTCAGGCACATAGACAGGATGTAGTACTGCCTCCTCTTTTCCTCCACTACTTAAATTCCCCAATCATAAAAAAAGATTTCATGTTGAATGAGGAGATGCTTTGTAAGGTTTTTTGTTGATGGGACTTTTGAACAACATTGACATATGCTTAAAATATACATGTTGGTTAGTATATCCTGTAGAGAGAAATGCCTTCAGCATGGATCACATAAATATACTAATAAATGGTGGTTACATCAGTATCAATATCTGTATCTGATGTTTCTGTACAACATGTTTAAGTAAAAATAAAAGCAAATGGAATTCTACAAATTGCACTTGGTGTTGCTGTAAAAGATATTGTCTTTGACTGAGTGTATTGGTAAAGTAGAAATCATGGTGAAAGGACCTTGCTCAAGTTCTCAGGGACAACATTATAAAACAACACTCAAATGATAATATGCCGTTTGAAGGTTAAGGTGAAGGCTAATGGAAAAAAGTTTCCCTGAATTAATGCATTACACAAGAGTTCACAATAATGATAAGGAAGATAAGAGAGAAGCAAGGAGTTCCTTGAAAAAGTTTCAGGAGGACCTGACATCAGCAGACAACAATTAATGCGAGCAGAGAACAGTAAGCAACAAACTGGACCACAGTCATCTCCATTTCTACATGGCAGGTAAAAGTCCTCTGCTAAAAAAGAAGCACAAAGATGTGCTTCTAAAATTTACGCACAAGTTATTTAAGAACAGTTTGTTTTTACGTTTTAGGGATTATATCTTGCTGGTTATCTTTCCAACTGATCTAAATCTGATACAGTTTAAATGAGTATACAGTAGTGGTCAATTTTTAACCAAATGCAAAGACACAAACAGTAGATCTGATAGCTGTTTTAAATTGTAGGGAAATCCTACGCTTTTTTGATTCAAAGCACCTCATCGACCAGTCAGTAAGTCAGTCAGTCACATGGAGCTTCATCAACTAGCTTTACATCAGTGACAGTGTGTGTCCTTGTTAGAAGTCACAGTCTTGTCAAAAACGTGTTCCAGTTCTTCTAAACTGAATTAAGTGTCCCAGTTGAGTTTTGCATAATTGCACAGATTAGTATATGGCAGGTGGACACTGGTCAAATGTTTATGCCCTTCAGTAAGTCCTTGTGTGGACTGGGCAGTATGCCTGGATAATATTAAGGTTCACTGTAACTGAACAACATTCTTTCCTGATTTGTCAGTAAAAGTGTGAAGGCTTTTTGCCCTGCTTGCTCTATAAATAAATTTCATTTTCTACAACCCATGGATATATTTCCCTGCTATTTAGAGGTATATATTAAACAGAAGCTCTCTTTATTTATGTCTTTTACACCCCCCCACCCCCTTTTCAGTCTTGAGGTATAGGCTGCTAATCCAATGAAATGCAGCAGAAATTTAATTTGCACCTTAACTAATCCATATGGAACTGAGAAATGGATGGCCATATACTTAGAGGGTGTGATGAAAGGTAGCAAGGGTAATGCATAAACTGCTGTATATTGGAGATACATATTTACACTGTTGAGTCCTGAGACTGTGGGGCAACAAGCAGAATTTGAGTGTCATGCATTTTTATCAGTTTGATTGAGACAAAGAACTATAAAAAGGCAAGAAACTTATTCACATCTTTTAACTTGCAAGTACGACATGATCCTGAGAGTAGTGCCAAGTAGTGTTTATTTGCTAAGTAGCTAAAGCTAATGGTGTAACTGTATACATTTGTTTGCGTGTGCACACCCGCAATAGGGCAGTGCATAATTTCATGTTGATACAGTGTAGTGTTAGGGATAACTAGAAAATCAATTGTTATTATGAATGAACAAGGACAGACACTGTCACTCATGTAAAGCTAGTTGATTGTTTATGAAGCTACATGTGACTGACTGATTTACTGACTGGTCGATGAGATGCTTTGAATCAAAAAAGCTTTGTTAGATTTCCTTACAGCTGTCAGCTCTACTGTTTGTGTCTTTGCATTTGGTTGAAGTTAAGATTCATCCGCTACAAAGACAGGATCTTGACGTCTGATCAGTTGGAATAGACAAAAAAGAGCCAGTAGTACCACATGTAAAACAGCCAAAAACCAGAGTACTGTTTTTGTTGAACATATACTTACATTAAATAATTAAACTTTAGAATATTTTTAATTGATTTATTTCTGACAAAATATTAGTGCAAATCCCACCCTTTGACCCCAGGACAGGCTTCGGGAACCTGTGACCCTAGTAAAGATTAAGCGGTTACAAAAAACGAGTGAGTGAGATGTGCAAGATATAGAACATTATAGAATATTATATACATATATACATATATAGGTATATAAGGCCTTATTTGTGTCATTTGTCCTGTAAACCTGCCATATATGTGGGATTATCAACCTTAGTTTATTCTTGCATCATATATTGAATTTGTTTTTAAACATGTAAATCATCATCAGCAACATCAATATCAATGGCAACAGTAATGGTAATAATTATAATAATGATACATCTGGCCGTTTTTCCCTCAGTTGTTTTAATAACAGTGTTGAGTGGCAATGAGAAATAAACAGCTTGTTTAATGAAAACTGACAGTAGTGGTTAGTTTCTACCACAGCTCGCCTGTTTTGACTGTTAAAAGTATCACAGCAAGTGAAATAAAACTTCTCCTGCTGTTTTGAGGTGGCTCCCCATTACTCTAACATTGAGGAATGTGCAAATGTATTTTCTACATGAGCACAGGCTCGTTTCTGGATGGTGAATCTGTCCCACTTTCTGCACTGTTAGAACCTTTTTAGAGAAGTGTAACCCAAGCGTGAAAGAAAACAACAATCTCATTTTTATCTTATTATCTTTCATTCGCTCTAGTTGGGCATATAATGGGAGAACATTTTTTTGAAGAGAGGAATTTATTCATTTATTGGATTCGATTCGATTGTTTGATTTGTTTTGATTGTTTGATTTTATTGTTAAGTTACAGTGGACGCCAAAACTAAAAACTTTTTTTTGGTTTTCTACATTGGCAAAATGAAAACCATGTGTCCGCTGCTTGCTTACTCTCTCATTCCTGTCATATCTTCAGCCTGACTCTTTTCATTCCAGCCGTAATCAGCCCAAAACATTAGCTGTGAAGAAGTATGAAAGTTTAGAAAATGACCATGGTCAAGTGGTTGTGCACCATTAAATACACAGGTCAACAGGTCAAAATCATCAGAGATCAGTTTCTGTGGGTTTTGTAGTGTTTTTCAGGCTGATTTCAAATCTGTGTTTAGTTTTTCCAGCATGTACAGTTTTTGTGATGAAGCTAGTTATATACTGCATATAATCAGCATATAAAAATCATATGCTAAGCGTTTTTGAAGAAATAGTGGTAGCTGACAGACACTGATCATTATATCTATGCCACATTGTGGCCTGTCTGACTTCACATTGAAAATATTGAAACAGTTACTTGATTGGTGTCTGTGGTTTAATAAAAACTGCATACAAGTCTATTGCAAATCTAATATTATTCAAAACGTTGATGTGACTGAAAAAAACTGAAAGCAGATCTGAAGTCAGCATGAAAAACTGGCTTTAAAAAATGTGTTGTGGTTTCTGATGATTACAAAAAACATTTTTTGTTGACCTGTGATAAGGGACGGTTTTATAGATCTGCTGTTTGGTCGTCAGTTGGCAAGTTTTAAACCCAGTTTTTAAACGATAAGACTTCTCATTTCTTCTAATTGTTGCTCAGACAACACCTGAACTGGGTGTGTTAGAGCAGAGAAACCAGAAGCAGGGTTAGGAACCTAAACAGAATAAATATATTCTGTGATTTATGGTATACTGTATTCATTTTCCTCCTGAAGAAAATGTTGTTATTAAGATGTGAGCCTTATGAATAATTCATACATTATAGACTGAATCATTTTATGGTAATACAGCAGCTCATGCTTGGCAATACATACAGGGGAAAAAACTCAAGCCTACTAACACATGGAATGTACACTAATAGGACAAAAGTATTGGGGCACCTGACCATTACACCAACATGGACTTTATTGACACTGCATTAAAATACATAGACTCTAATATGGAGTTGGTCCCCCTTTGCAGCTACAACAGCTTCCACTGTTATTGGAAGGCTTTCCTCAAGTGTTTATGTGGGAATTTGTGCCCATTCATTCTGTAGAGCATTTATGCGGTGAGGCACTGATGTTGGATGAGAAGGCCTTACAGTCTCAGTTCCAGTTCATCCCAAAGGAGAAGGATGGGGTTGAGGTCAGGCCTCTATGCAGTCTGTTCTTCCACACCGAACTAATTCAACCATGTCTTTACGGACATGCTGGAATAGAAAAGGTTCTTCCCCAAACTGTTTCCCTATGGGAGCATGCTTTTGTCTAAATTGTCTTGGTCTGCTGCAGCATTAAGTTTGCTCTTCACTAAAAGTAAAGAGCAATCCCTGAAAAACAGGTGTGTCCCAATACTTTTGTCCTAATAGTGCATTTTATCCTGAGCATACACAGTCAGCTAAGAGCATTTCACTTTCCCTTCAAATGGATCTGTATTGTATTACAGGATCTTCTTCTAGTGTCGTATATGTTGTGTTCTTCAGAAAAGAATCCATACAGAGCCAGTTTGTTCCCACCTTGTCAGAATGCAATTAGCAGCTGAATATAGCACAGTCAGGGGCAGTTCACTGTTGTGTAAAATATTAAAGCTATTTTCGGCGTGCTGTACACAAGCACCACACCGTCATGCCTTCCAGTTTGACCCTGAAGTGTGAGCAGCAGTTTGTGACAAGTCAGCTCAGCTTGGAGAACAGTGATGAGGCCTCAGGCCTTAAAGTCAGCTTTGCTTCCATTGAATTCATCTGAAAGAAGGTTTGTGGCCATATTAAGTCATAGTGGCCTCTTCTGCAGGCCATGTAGTAACCCTTCTGGTGTCAGAACTCATCAATATATTCAAATAAAAGTTCCTTTTGTATGCTGAGATAAAATAAACGGCACAATTGCATCTTTCTTAACACCCCAAAATTTAGTACAGCTCCCTCTGTAATAAAATGTAATATTAAAACTCAGTAAAACACTCTGTACATAATATAAATGCCTTGCTTGCTCACCTATGAATGCAAAAAACAACTGGCTTTGTAAATCCCACACACTTCCATATGCAGTATTTCATCAACATTACTGAAGAAAATAACTGAGGGACTGTTGTTTTTCTGCATTTTTTGATTAATACTGTAATTACATTATGCCGTCTGTGTAGATTCTTTACTGTTTATCAAGCATCTATACTGCACTGTACATCTATACTCATATACTGCACATTATAGCACTTAGATGCAACTGTGTCTTTAATATTCCACTGTAAATTTACAGCAACTTTCTGCAGCCGTAGTGGACGTTTAAAACATTGTGGTTCAGTGACCGGAAGCAAATATCACTGAGAAGACGCCAGGTTTGTGAAAAATGAATTTCCATACACATTGCAGAGCAGTGAAAGACAATGCACAGCAGGTTTGACTAGTCCTACCATTCTAGCCAACCAGGAACACATCCACTGGATAATCAGGTGTTTGAAGACTGAGAGTAAATGGATAAACATGTGAAATCAGGAGAATTTCTGCTTGACTGGAATGAAAACCTGCAGCCACCCTGACCTTTCAAGGACAAGATTGGAGACTCCTGGTTTACAGGCTTCAGTTGAGGAACTAGTAAGGCCTGTATTTTGACAGCAAGGACAGGCATCAGGTCACTGCTTAGAGGTCAGAAAGGTTAGATATAAACATAAAGAGGGAAAGGCAGTGGAATGAGAACCTTAGAAAAATGAGAAAGTCTTTTGCATATTTCATTGGTTCCACTTTTAGAAACTGGACATGTGGGATGTGGGAAGTATTCCTGTCTCTCTCTTTGCCCTTGCCTGCACACACACACACACACACACACACACACACACACACACACACACACACACACATACATGGTTCCCCATGACAAAGCAGGAGGCGTCCAAAAACCCCTCTAGTTTTAACTAATGCACCTACATTTTTCTACACTGTCATCCTGAGGGTTCTACACTCATTATATTCCGCTCATTTTTGTATGCATTAGAGGCACTGAAAACATCTCTGCAATGAAAATGAGCTGAATAAGAGAGACTCGGGGTTAGAGGTTAGGGTAGAGAAAGCAACCTTCATTTTAAATGGACATTTAGGCACTATTTATTCTTGAAGGTCACTGCTAGGAACCACAGTGGCTGCATGGCTGGAATAGTTGGGCACAGTTTGTTAAATACTGACCACAGACTGTACTTCCTGTAGCAACTCTGACTCTTCGAGAGCAGATTTGATTTACCCTTAAAGGCTGAGAACTGTTACTGTGGCTTTGCTGTACTACTCCGAAGTGATTGCATTATGTTACTCAGCGGATTACATTTACGTTGGATTTACCTTCAGCTCTATTATTATTGACACTTCTTGTATGAGTATTAATTATTTATTATAATTATTAAGCCTTCTCAGCTCATCTCACAGAAGAGTTTAGGTCATAAGACTGTGATGGTCAAGTCAAAAGCTTGATTCTGGTTTTTGTTGGGTTTTTTTTCCTGTCGTTTTAATTGTTGTCCTTCAGGAAGATCCAGTCCCAACCCAGTGTTTGGTTGTGGCAGAGGTGCCAGATTTTCATTTAAAGTCTCCTGCCATGATGTCATGCACCTTGACAAGAGTCGACAGACCTCTGGAGGAAAACAGCAGATCCTCCACCATACTTGACATTGAGAGTGTTCCATTCTGCATAACTGTCCTTCTTTTTAAACCACACCACCTTGAGTGTGTGTTAATAAAAAGCTCTGTTTTTGTCTCACCTGACTTCCAGTCGAAGTTCCAGTAGCATCTGGCAAAGGGCAGGTATATGGTTAAATGTCCTTCCCGATAGTTTGTGGACATTGAGAAAGACTAACTACAGCTCTGGTAGTTTTAAACAGCCTAACTGTGTGCTTGTGTGTCTGTGTATGTTTAGTCCTGGCCCAGCAGAGGGGGATTAAACAGCATTATTCAGCCTCGGCATTTCTCCTGAGTAGAAAAAAGTATCTCTTCTCTCCTTCTCTGCCCCTCCCTCTTTATTTCCTGTTTTCCTTTTCTTTATTTGTCTCTTTGGAGTTTCTCTTCCTTTGACAGACTCCAGAAAGCTCACATACTCTCTCTCCTCTTCCATTATCCTTTCTCCCACTCTCTCTCTCTCTCTCTCTCTCTCTCTCTCTCTCTCTCTCTCTCTCTCTCTCTCTCTCTCCCTCCTGTCATTCTTTTTTTTTTTAACACCTCACTTTCTGTTATGTGGCTTTCTTTCTGTCTCTCTCTCTCTTTATTAATTGCATTTCTTTTCTCCTCTTTCACCTTCTCTCTCTCTCTCTCTCTCTCTCTCTCTCTCTCTCTCTCTCTCTCTCTCTCTCTCTCTCATATGTCCATGTTTTGGGCTTGTTTTCTGTGCATAGGTGCTTGTATCTGTGTACCTGTAGACATCTCATGTCTTGTACCTCAGGACTGAAGGAAGAGATGCAGCAGCAGAGTGAAGGCTGAGGGCTGGAGAAGTGTGATGGTGAACTGTGGAGTTGAGAGATGGCTTGTATTTGCTGTATCACTGTGGGGTTTGTTTGTTGTCTTCTTGCTGTGCACTGTGCTGCTGGAAGAAGACTAGTCTGTTTCTCAGAAATGGAAATGAGCTTTGGTTTGTCACTTGGTGAAAAGGTTGAATCATCAGAGTGAAACCTTAAGCCCTTATATTGTGGAAATGCTTAACAGCCTAAAATCAGGTTTATAACATTTCATGAACTACTGTTAAGATTATCTGCCACATCTAGGTAACATTACTGATTACCAGGGACAATAAACGTGAAACGTAACTCTACTTTAAAAAGAACAGAAGTGTGTAATGTAATGCTAACTGGAACAGATTGTAAAGAGAAAAAATGGAACGTACTGTAAAAAAAGTAATTCTGGGGTCTGTGATAAGCACCAAAGATATGAAAACCTACACCAGAAAACTGGCAATGTATTTTTATAAATCTTTCATCTGGAAAACTAGTCCCTCTAGTTAGTCTTCTACACTTTTTAAACGAAATAATTGTGTGTGTAATTCTCTCCATTAATGTCTATTGTAAGTGTATTTTGGGTCAATAGGTTCTCAGTTGCTTTGTAAGTAGACATAAATGTGTCAAAATGATTGTCTATTATAATTGGCTGTATACTGCAGAAGAATCATACAGGGGCAGCTGGTGGCCTGGTTGTTAGGGAGTTGCGCCTGCAATCAGAAGGTTGTGGGTTCAAATCCCAGGATGACTAGTGGCACCTCTGAGGTACCACTGAGCAACTGCCGTGTCCGCAACTTCACTTGGTGAATGGGTTAAATGCAGAGAACAATTTAGAGCAGTTCACACAGTGTTTGCTGTGTTGTGTTCAAGTATGACAAGTGGACACTTTACAGATAGAGAATGTGTTGAAAAATGTTGAAACAGTCCTTTAAAATGAGACAGAAATAAATAAATTTTGGATTAACTTGATCAAGTTTTTCCCTATAAATATAAAACAGAAAATCAATACAAAATTTCCATAGCACTTAAGTATTTGCAGCTTCAAATGTCAGCAAGACGTTTCTCAGACACTGTCAAACTTTCTATTGGTCTTGTGTTATTTCATATTTATTCGATTTAATTGTTTGAAAATCGTGACTTGTAAAAGATTTTAATATAAAATCACTTTACTGTAAACCAGAATAGTATATTTTACCATAGTTTTAGACATGCTTGCGTTTTGAACAAACAAATATTTTGCTCAATTAATCACAATTTGAAGTAAAGAAAAAGTATGTTTTCTAGAAAATATTACTTAAATAGAAACGTAACCGAAAGTTGGAACTGATTTACCGCTTTACATAAGAGTAAACTCTTTACAGAACGTAATATGGATATATTTAACTTAAAATTAAGTATTTAATTGAGTAGTGATTCACTTTGTACAGTAAAGTTATGTAACATAACAGTCTTTATAACAGTGTAGGATTCGTTTCAAAAAGTGAAAGCTGCTGAGGATCCTGAAGTGCTGAGTAATTTATTCAGAGCCAAAAAGACTCTGAGTCAGTGATCTGATTCTGAATAAATCAACAAAGCCTTCCAGACAATAGAAAGAAGACAATTATGCTCTTACAACCCCGAGTAGGGACAGGAAGGTCATGAACATGAATTATGAATTTAATTACTTTATTATTTTTTCAATAGCAAGTTAGCTGAGTGGAGAAGAATTAGATTGCACATTTAAAGTCCACAGTCAAGTTATAAGCTGGGAACATGTGAATGCACACCAAGCATGATATATATAAAGTTTAAAAATGAATGTATTCAGAACATGGGTACTAATACAAGACTAATCACACGTCAACTGGGATTCATCTCAGCATAAACAAAATGTATATATACAGCACAATAAAAGTATATCCTAAAGCAAGCACACATGGGTGTTACACTCGAATCATGTTCCATTTTTAATTAATATTTTTTTAATAGTTACATAATCGTGAAACTGGGGGCTCTGTAGCCCCCCCAGTAATTCCACTTCCTGCATTTAAAAGAGTGGAAAAGTTCATCTTTACATTTACTACTTAAAGCAACATAAAACACACTGTGTGCAGAATTTGAGGATTAGTTGAAGAAGTTTTTTTTCACTTTCAGTGTTTGTGGGAAACTTCACTTCTAATGATCTGAAAATATAATCAGAGAAATGAGATACTGTTATTACACAACTAAGTGAGTGTACACTGGATGTGAAGTGTGTGTGTGTGCGTGTGTGTGTGTGTGTGTATGTGTATGTGTGTGTGTGTGTTTGTGTATGTGTGTTTGTGTATGTGTGTGTGTGTGTGTATGTGTGTATGCGTGTGTGTGTTTGTGTGTGTGTGTATGTGTGTGTGTGTGTGTGTGTGTATGTGTGTGTATGTGTATGTGTGTGTGTGTATGTGTATGTGTGTGTGTGTGTGTGTGTGTATATGTGT
>JBBJLR010029644.1:0-12680 GCA_037577145.1 Brachypetersius gabonensis
TGTGTGTGTGTGTGTGTGTGTGTGTGTGTGTGTGTGTGTGTGTGTGTGTGTGTGTGTGTGTGTGTGTGTGTGAAATGCCTCCATACAGGCCTCCAACACTACAATGGGGAACAGTTTCTTCCCTCAGGCCATGAGACTCCTTAACCAGAACTGAAAGCATAAAAACCACACACACACTAATCACCCTCCCCTCCCTCACCCTGCCCCCTTTCCCTCACTCACCCTTGGACGACTCAGACTTTAATAACCAGTTATTATAAAAAGTATTCTTTTTATATTACACATTCTGTAAAAAAAAAAAACACAACAAAAACTGCATAATTATATTCATTCACTGATTCGGGGGAATTTGGATGAAATGGGTTTTAATTTTGAAAATAAAAAAATACTTAAATAATAAAATCTGAAGGTGTATCATTATAGACCAAGGCCTTGGCTGTTCAGCAATGTACCGGTGCAAACTCCTCATCTTGTATTTTTTTCATAAAATAGGTGTTTTTCCAGTTATTGTCAACACCGTCAACACGATATTCAGGAGTTACATTAGCGTCAGCCATTTTGTTTCCCCTGCTTTGCTAGCTGCTTCAGATCTCTTATTAAAAAGTATACATTTATGTCATAACCTAATCTAATTTTTTTTTTTTTTTTTTTTTTTTACAAAAAACGTTACTGTTGTGACAGTGGCAGTGTCCAAAAATATGAACAAGTTTAAGAGAAAATAAAAAACTTACAGGAGCTTGAGTGATATTACAGCCTGCAGTAGAGCTGAAGGTTTGGAGGGTTCTCAGGCATGTAGTTGACCTTATCTTTGCACAGCTATGCTGCTAGAATACAGTACCGGTCAAAATACTGTATTCATCCTCAATGTAGCCACTGTGAGTTGCACTGAATGGTGTCTTGTCTGATATTTTTTTATTTTAGTTTAGTATTGTTGCTCTTGTGTTCTGTCCTGTTTGCACTTTTTTGGTTCTGTGCTGTTCTGATCTTGTGTTGCACGATGGTCCTGGAAGAATGCTGTTTTGTTTTTTTAATTATGTACTGTGTGTACATGACAGAAATGCCAATAAAAACCTACTTGACTTGACTTAACATGTGTTATAAGTGCAGTAGTGTTTGTATAGCAGATACAAACAGTACTGGAGATTTCGCGCCGGGTCCGTTTATGGGGGTGGGGGTATCTAGCAACGGTTCTAAACGACAACTCTGACCGTTAAAGTGGTTAGAGTAGATACATCATGAGATAAAACTACAAAGATTGTCCCTCACTGTGTGTGATTTTCCCCTCGCTGAGTGTGTGGTCGGATTCTCTTTCGTTACCACCAGCTAGGTAATACACCCATTTTCTGTCAAAACCCGCCTCTTTTGGCTGCGATTGGTTAATAATATGGCAACTTCTGTGCTCGGATTGGCCAATCTTGGCAAAAGTAGCAGGGGGCTACCAGCCAATCATCATCCAAATCGCGTTGCTTTATTATATCACAGGAATCACTCACTGATTTCCTGACAGTCTGGCGGGCCATAAAAAAATTCAAGGGCCGATTCTATGAATAGGCCTGTGCTATGTGTTGTATTGCAGTAGCTTCACTCCTGATTTAGTTTCTGATGGGATGAAACAGAGCTCACACTATACTCCTAACGTCACTATTTTAATTGTGCTGTCTCTGAAAAATGATGCTGTCTCTCATTTTCTTTTCCATGGCTGTATACGTGTGTGATATCAGCATCTCCTTAATGTTTTTTTTTTTTTTCATCTCCTCATTTTCAGCCACATCATATGACATTAGATGGAGTGAAAATCTGACCATGCTTCTAAACAACTTCAGCGATGCAAATCCAGTAAACACATCCACACTCCAGCCACAAGAGGCAGGCTCAGCAGAACATCATTCCTTCGAGCCTGATGTCACAATTGAAAATGGTACCACACTGTATTTAGCTGTTCGGTCAGAGGACATGAAAGCTGTGAAGTCAGATGTATCTAACATTGCACAAGTGACAAAATTTGTCCCACGTTCCACAGCCCCAGCAATTTTAAATCCAGGCCTGAACCTGGCCGCCATCGTCTCTGTCTGTGTGGTGACCATGGTGACACATCTCATGTAATCACATGGACAATGAAGCAGTAGAAAGCTATGAAAATATACATGATTAGTCATTGATAAATGGGGAAAAGGGGGCTAACAAATGATACAGAGAAGGATTACAGACTGTCACTGTAAAGTACAAAGCACACCTACGTGATCAATGGAACTGATAAAATGGACAATAAAGTGGTTTGTCAGTTTATTACATATACTTTTGGCAGTTTGGCCACTTATGTGAAAGGACAAAATGTTATTCTGACTTTTATTAAATGTTTAAATTCAGTTTCTGATGGAAATGTATTCCCTTTGTTAAACCATCTTGTGTACCTTTCATACCTCTTTTTGGTGACTTTGGTATTGTCTTGCATATATCAAGTTATTTGTCATTTACATTCCTTGTCTTTGTATAACAGCTGGATGGAGTTGTAAATATTGGTATTTTACTTCTTTTGCCATTTCAAATTATAATAAAACAGTGTGACTGATCACAACAACTATATTTTTTGCACTGGCTGTTATCACTCAGCTGTTTCCAGTGTCAAAGGCCATGTGAAAGATACATATTCACACCATTAACCAAAACAACATCTCCAAAATAGAAGGTAAATCATTCTCAACTTTCAGTGTAAGCAAATTATTTCATTTTAAATCATTTTGAACTATGTCAAAACTATACTGGCTTTATCATCATGAAATCCTGTGTTTATACCTGGTAATTTTAGATATAAAAAACTGATTAAAAAATAGATTGTTCTGACTGCTGTGATATGTTGATCATATTGGCTGCTGTTTTGTTTTGTTTACTCATTTTATTTCATTAAAATGTCATTTATAGATGTTTGGATATAGAAAACAATACATATACAATACAGTGTAAACCTGCGAAGTTGCCGTTCAGAGTTTGCAGGCTCAGTCAAACCGAACTAAGAATTTTTCACAAAATAGTCCTACAATTTTGCAGGAACCAAAAATATCCTTTGCATTTTTTGCTTTTTTTGTGGCAATATATCATTTGTCATGCATTTTAGGGCTAAATATTAAAAAAAAAAATAAAATTTATGTAAATTCAGCGAAATTTCCATATCAAATTTAGCTATAATTTTTAGTACCGTCAATAGAACACAAAGCAACCGTATATTGTTGCTGCCCTGTGACACATCTCTGGTAGATGCAGTCCAGCATCCCCGCATCAGAATAGTTACCCACGTTGAGCTATCTTCAGTGATTCAC
Organism: Brachypetersius gabonensis; assembly: GCA_037577145.1. Taxonomy (NCBI): domain Eukaryota; kingdom Metazoa; phylum Chordata; class Actinopteri; order Characiformes; family Alestidae; genus Brachypetersius; species Brachypetersius gabonensis. Next base: position 3,315 of record JBBJLR010029644.1, read on the forward strand.
TGAGTGTTCTAGTGTTTTTCATTTTGTTCTTCTTAAAGCCCAGTATTTTTATTACTGTAAATTAAATTATTATATTTACCTGTTTATACCAAAGAACACGGCAGTGCGTGCCAAAGAAAACACACTTGAATGAAATACAGTAAAGTCTATATAGGGGTAACATTTTACATTCTAGCACTGCGAGAGACCGCAGTTCAGTGTACACTGTACAGTACGGGTTTACCTTTACATTACACGGTTATTAAAGTGTTTTGGCAGCATATTTGGGGGCATATTTAGGGTTTACTCTATAAACATAGGCATTTTAAGTATTTTTTTTTTTCCACATCACAAATTCACATTTCACAATTCGCTGGTGCTCTTGGAATGTAACCCTTGTGAATTTCGGTGGTCTAATGTATTATGATAATATTACATACTAATTTTACTCCATGTGTTTTATCTTTATTGGGTTCACAAGGCTGAATAAATAGATCTTTTTTATTTGATCAATTCTCTGTGTGTGTGTCCATTATTACACTGCCTTAAAACAGGCAATGAAACACCATTTTTGACCATTACCTTCTAAAGCCGTGATTCTAAAGCCAACTCCATCACTGCTCAGAAATGAGAGAAAACTCAGTGTCTAGTACTCTCTACTAGTACTAGAGTGTCTAGTACTCTCATCTTTGACCCTCAAATACCCAGACAATAATAGTGGTTTGACATCCGGTTGTTGTTTAATATGGTATAAATGTGTTTTGTTTGAATCTTACACTATAATTTGATCTGGTTAAAGTCACAGCACTCCATTGCCCTCCATAACATTCACACGTTCTGACAAATGTCTACTCAGAATGCTACGATATGATCCATGATAAAATTTGATAATATGTCATCATGAAAAACAACAATCCACTGACCATCCAGGCCACTCAGTGGCCATTAAACATCTTCTAGAGCTCACACCTGCTTTGCTGGCTCATCTAAGTTTCGCTGTAACATATATGAATTTTTGATGCAGTGTTACACATTCATCTATCCATGTTTTATGATTAAGGCTCAAAGAAAGGCTGAGATATACAGTGGTCTAGACTGCGCAAATGTAATTGGTAATTTGTTAGATATGCATTTAATCAATATCGTATACCCTTAAACACTGCTGATGCCATCTAGTGCAACATTATTCAGTTTCATTAGATATTTTTGGATCAGTGGCCCCAGTTTTCAGTGGCACTGGTCAGGAACAGGTGACATAAGGAAAGAGTAAGGACACAGTACACTGTGGTCTTGAACCAGGGAACTGTACCACAATACCTTCTGAACTACATAACAGATCTTAAAAGAGTTGTGGCAGGGATTAAATCAGCAAACAATTATCTTAAGACTTTCAGTTGACCACTTGGCAGAGGCAGAAAAGGCTGAGGGTTCTCAGGATAGGCTCCAGTGCCCGTGACCCTAGTGAGGATTAAGTGGTTACAGAAAACGAAAGAATAATAAACACTTTTACAGAACCATGTAAATGCAATAGCGGCGTTTACTTTGCATTTGTCAAGATTTCGGCAGAAATTGATGCCAGGAATACGTTGCGTGCGATGTTTGTTGCATGCATGTGCAGGTGCTGAACACTCGTGTGGACGCCTTGATTTGCTCCAATGAGCAGAAAAACAATTGGCACTCAGTCCACGGTCCCCTGACACTACGAATGCCTGACTCAGACATCTGTGTGGGTGAGGCCTCAGACCAGCATCAAAGTTCATGTGAAATATACTGTAGATTTCCATTCATTCCCACACATTGCAATGGAAAACTTCAGATGAAATCATGTAAAAAGAAGAGTAAAAACAAGAGATTACCTGTTTGATCTGCTGTGCGCACCCAACACAGACTCTTACTTCAGCACCAGTAGATGCGGGTGTACAAATGAAATAAATCAGATTTTATGACGGAACTCATTCGGTAAGTCCTAACTTAAATAAGATAGCATAAAATAACAGCTTGAATTTTTTATTATTTTAATAATAGTGCAATAAACTCATATTATTGGACAGAAACATTTCATTGGCCTTTTAGCTCTTCAGACTCTTCGGAATTAGGCCTGGGCTGATCAACTCCTTTAGGCCTTTAGAAAACACTGAGTTAATGTAATTTCTCTTAAAAATGAATACAATGATGCTGATTTTGGGGACCTTGTTATAATAATTCTGGCCACCTTTTTAAATGCCTTCCTCTGAAGACACTTTGTACACAGTAACAAATACTGTCATCTGTTTTTTCTTCACTTCTGTAATCAACCACTTTTGTACCTTTTGCACAGGAAACCAGACTGCAGACAAACAGGAAGCAAAGAGCACATCTAGACCAAGAAAGTGCTGCGCTGTTCTCATGAACATATTGCCACATTAACCACAACCAGACTCTTCCTTGATCATGTACATCATGTTTTATGCTGCACATCTGACATTTTCTTTATAACTATTTTTATGGAGTTCATCAGAATCAGTTTTTATTGTCTTCAGTCACACATTTCAAAACACACTGGTGTTTTTCTTTAAATTGTCTCTGAAAATATTAGCAGCTATAAATTGTCTCTCTTTAGGTTAAACAGTCCAAATCTGTCCCTTTGAAAATGTGTAATTTGGTTGCTAAAGCAACTGGTAACTGTCGTATAGCTTTGTAAACTGGACTGGTCCAACCTACTGAGTAAGCTCAGGGCTTTCAATGCTTGTAGGACAATGTTGGTATGTTCTATCACTGTGTTCTGTCCTGGGTGTCAGACTGGAGAACCCCTCTCACACCATGCACGTGTCCTTGATGGACCGTCAGAGCACACACCGCAAAAGATTTATTGCCTCTAAATGCATAACTGAACACCACAGTAAATCCTTCCTTCCTGTGGCAATAAGATTCTATAACTCTTCCTTGTTCTGTAGGTAATTTTTGTCATTAAGTTCTCATTTGGATTGTGCAATGTAACTCATAATTTATTTATTTGTATGTTATTGAATGTTGTCTCATCCTCTCATCACCTGCTGCTATCTCATTTTATTGCGTTCATTGTATTTTTATGACACAAACACTACGTCACTTTCCACTTGCAATCTGTTATTTTATTATATCTGTTATAGTTACTTGTTAGTTACTGTACTGTTTTTGTTACTGTTATTTTTAAATTCTGTTTGCACTATTACTATTGTATTTTTTTCCTTTACTTTTGGGACCAATATGGTTTGAATGAGGGACAGCACGCCAGCCTCTGGACCGGCCAGCCTTTAAACCTAGGAGACACAAGGGTCAAGACATAGACAACCAATCAGAAAACAGACACACTAAAACACAAACTTGACAAGGCCGTCGGCGTTGCTGAGATGGCACGGATGTAACAGTAACATAACCATGCTGTTACATGATAAAACGTAACATCAAGGAAAAGGTCCAGAAAACTTTCTAAACATATGTATAACATTTCTGACCTTTTCCCTTTGCCTCTCCTATGTATATATGGTAGTGTGAAACCATTAAAACACCCCAGTTTGCTTCTTTTAAATCATTTTCCAAAGAGCTCCTGAGTATCAAGTATCAAGGGTGATCTGTACTTTTTGTGTCAAGTTATAGAAAATAATAGTCATAATTTATATTATGCAGCAACAAAGATGAACAGAACAACACAAGCTGAGATGAGTCCAAAACTTTGACAGACAAGTCCGAGATGAGTCACAAGTTTCTTATGGTTGTAACGAGTGCTCATCATTCTGCTTAGAACAATGCAATGCTCTATCTGATCAATTAAACACATGTATTTACTATTGTCTCTCCTATTTGGGGTATACAGTTTCAGTGCTGATTAGTTTGAAATGTGCTGTTGCAAGGTACTATTTAAAAACACAAAATGTAAGCTTAACAAATATATATTAAAGTTAACAACTGTATTTTTCAACATGTGCTCTGCACATAGGATAGCATTGTTTGTCTGTGTGTTATGCAATGATTACGATTATCAGGATCAGTTATCCGAAATGTTACTTTTTAGCTGGAAACCTTTTCATGCTTGACATTCGGCTCAGTGAGGGCACATTATGAGGGTGGCGGTGAGTCATCCATTCTGAGATTCACAAAATTCTCCTGAAATTGGCATGGAAATGACTGCAGTGTTGTTACTAAACTGACATGGTGATAAGTTCAGCATACTGATTATGTAACTGTCACAGAGAAGGATATATATTCATGTATTTTATGAATGTCCTTTGTTATATCTAATACAAACGTATATATTGGGTTTGTGTAATATCGCCATCTGCTGTCCATGGTTTGTGTTGAATGTTGAACCTGTGGGATCATGTGGTGGAGCGAGTCAGTCGCGGCTGCAGACTGGGAGGTTTTTTTTACGGTGTTTGGAAAAATTATTAAAAAAAAGGATCAGTCAGGTGTACGTTTTCTGTAGCAAAGGTAGAATTTTGGGAGCTGTTACAGTGAAAAACGTAGCCACTGAAGGAAGCAACAACGTTTTTCCACAATCCCGAGAAGAAATGCAGATACCTTCTTTACAGAAGAATCTGACCCCCTCTCACCACAGAGTTACTCTTCCAGTCTCTGATCAATTATACTACTGGGCTTCTACAACTCTCTAAGGAACCTTCTACAACTAAGGAACCTTCACGGGCACCCTGTCGCTGCTCGCATTAGGTTCAAATTCTTAACACTACAAGAAAAAAGGATAAAAGCCATAACACTGTTGTTGATGGCTTGGGACAATGATTGTGAAAATAGTTTTAAGAAACTTAAAGAATAGCTTGCTGCAGCATCTGTTCCGGTTTATGGAGACTTTCAAAAAACGTTTATCCTGGAGACTGATGTGAGCCATTGTGGTCTTGGCACTGTACTCTCCCTAGAATATAATGCGAAAGTGAGGCCTGTCGCATTTGCTAGTCGTGGGCTGAGAACAACAGAGAAAAATATGAGTAATTACAACTCTATGAAAGCCCAGTGTGTTGTGTACACAGATAACAATCCTCTTTGCCATGTAGAAATGGCTAAATTGGGAGCTGTGGTACACCGCTGCTCATCTCAGCTTCCATCCTTTAATCATCAGTTTTGTTATCACCCAGGTTCAAAAACAGGAATGCAGATGTGCAGTTATGGCAGTATAAAGAATACAAAGGAATAAAAGGGCAGCTATCAAGCGCGGACGAAGATACGGTGGAAGTGTTTTCTGGGGTTCAGTCAGAGGTGTCTGCTTTTTTAGGACTGGGTTCAGCTGATCTGACCTCATTACAGCGTCTTGGCCAGGTGATTGGACCTTTTTGGCATCAGTGGAAGGAGGGGATACCTCTTGGTGCAAGAGAGAAAGCTCAGTTGTCAAAGGATTTACAGGAACTGTTTCATCAGTGGACAAGGAGGGGAGAAAGAGATGCAGTGCTCTACTGAAGGAAAGGAGGTACAATCAGATATTAAATCTTAGTGACAAATGTGTTGTGGAGCCTGCATGATGCCTTACACTACATTGGCCATATATGGATAAGGATGTAAAGAAATATAGTAAATTTGAACAATGTGTGTTGGCCAAGTCTGTTTACCTTACAGTCAATCTTTTTATGGGTAACCAGATGTCCTCATGAAGCATTGGTTCCATCAGTTTGGCCCTCCTGAAGTAGAAGAATGGGTGCAGGTGCACCATGAATCCCTGGAGTAACAGTTCAAGTCCATAACAAGGATGTTCAGGATTCAGGATGTTAAGGATCCCATAATGTATCAGGTTTTGCAGCAGCCCCCCTGAAATGGGTGTGATGCAATCTATTGTAGCACTTAATGAAGAGGGTTTAGCACGAAAGGTTCATAAGACTGAACTGAGAAAGGTGCCAGATGCAGCTTGAATTAGGATACAACCAGCAGTTGACATGTCTGGTGTAGAGAAGGAAGAGCAAGTTTATAGATTGGTACTAACCTTGAGGAGGTAAGGTCACCTGAACCGCTTCTTCTTCAGATTAACCAACTAGTAACTGAGAATTAAGAATCACTTTCCAATCAAACTCTTTCCGTTTCAATCAAACTCTCTCACACAGACAGCAATTCTCCTTCTCCCATCCTATCATTCGGTCTTATATTCACTGTCAATCTCTTCTAGTCACATCACTATTCTCATTCACATGTACAACTAATCTATGAAATATATCCTATTTTTCTGTGTCAAAAGTAAACTTATCCTCTCTAACATTAATTTTAAATGTCTTTTACATACAATTGACCTCTCACATACAAACTTAGCCTTTATGGTGTTATTGTTCTTCTGCTTCGGATTTGCCGGTAATATAGACTCTAGGCGCTGACTAGTCTATGCATAAAAAATTAAATGTAACAGTTTGTTAAGAATTTACTTAAACAGAGCATTTTAATGCCTCCCATAAAACATTTGAACCAATGAATTTTAAATCTTAAATAAATGTAAACATAATTTAAATTATAGTAAGTTCTTCGCCAGAAAAAATAGCAAAAGGACCAATCTATAACAGCAGTACAGAAGATGAAGAAACTGACCAGTGATTTTTTTGCCCTCTTCTCTGTGGTTTTGGGTGAAGAGTTTTGGAAAAACACCTTTTATTACAGCTCAGTCAGTCTTTCGCCATATGGATATTGCGCATGTTGATATCGTGATGACGGTAAATTTGCAATATATTGTGCAGCCCTAATATGGAATGATAAGAATTGCACCATAACTCTGACTATTGCACAGGAGGCAGTTAGCAGCCTTGAGAAAAGTGCAAGCGATTACAGAAACACAATAAATAGACAATTCAGCCGTGTAACAGTAATGTGAAGAGGATGTGAATCTGAGACAGTACAGTAAGACAGTAGAGAAATGTTACATAAAGTGGGAAGTGTGTAAACCTAATATTGCACCATACATACATATCACAGGATTACATTGTGAAGAGGATGAAAAAACCAACCAGAATAATAATATAATACCACACACACATATATTATTATTGCACATAAGCATTTCATTTTGCACTGGAGACATATTCTTGTGACACAGGTTAGCAGCATAGAAACCACAATTATACCTAGCCAAGTGAAAGGTAATAGAAATCCCTATGTTGGCAGTAAACAGACTTACAGTAAAATGCAGGTGCTAATTGAAAGTGTAATGTGGGAAGTATGTACAGTATAAAATGCGTTCAGAGCCCTGATGGCACGTTTAGTCACCCCCACTCAAATCAGACAGAAAAATCTAATTCTCTCAACAGAGACGTTTTTTCTCTGTCAGTTCACAGTAAACTTTAATATAAGAACTACAGATAATAGTGAGATGACAGTAAAACAAGCTCCTGAGAGCACACATATTAACATACATTTAGTTTTTACTGTAGTGTTACTGTAAAGTACTGCAATGTGTCAGATACTGTTGATAAGTATACAGTATCGTTATAATTTCAAACCAAAAATGTATTATGGTTTTGGAGACTAAAATCATCAGTGCACATGCTGATGTAGCCTGTCAAGAGTGCCGTATACTTCTCAAGGTTGGTAGGTTGTGTGCTCAAAACAGTCCTGAAGGACAGAAATGTACTCTTGTGGACTCGGTTTCCCAGCTTCAAAGGGGACTTTACACATCTGACAAGCAGTTTGTATGCTGGGATTAAAACATAATCTCAAAATATATACTCTGCAGTTTTCGTTCCTCATTTACCATCTGCTGTGGATTTTAGGGGCCTGTACTACAAAGCGTGATTTCTGGCTTATCACACTAAGTTCGAGAGTAACTTGGTCATGTGAGGCGTAACTTCATGACTAACCCGTTCTACGAAAGGTGAACAGGTTGATCACGATGTATGTTGCTATGAAAATTTACGCAGTGTGTTAATCATGGTCCGACCAGGATATGTTCTCACTTCACTCGCACTTAAGTGTGAACCCGCAAGCCCCGCCCCTCCACACACCACTTCTCCGCAGCCAATGGCGTGCCGGGAAGATCCGCGGGACCTCTGTGCCTGAATTGTGATTGGCTCTCTCCGCAGGGTGAGAGTTTTCGAAATCTTTAATGTAATTTTTATTAAATTGTTTTATTTTATCAAAAGGCAAAGTGAGGCTTAAACTGAACACAATTTCCCCACTTATTGGAGTTCTCTCCTTTTATTGGATCCACATATGATGATGATTCAGGATTCTTTACATACACATTCTTTACAGTCACATGCATAATTATAGAAGTTACTACAGGCTGTAAAATGTGTCTGAACATGGTGATTTGTATTTTGTTAACCTCATGCTTAATCCATACTGGCGTTAATGTACTATCAAAGGGCATCTCACATTTCCTCCCCCTGTCTGGGACAGATTTTCAGTCGTTTTTTCACCCACTCAGGCTGCTGGTCTACCCTGATGTAAAATATGTCCTTGTTTAACAATGTGGCACAACTTTAATTCAGGACTGTCTTATAGGAACATGACTATCTCCCATATCCTCATAATGTGCAAAACCTTCTCACACTGTGCAATAGGCTGCAAAAAAATCCAGTGCAATTTGTATTTTCGTATTTATTTTACCAGTGCATTTTTTTATTAATTTGAATACTACTATTACTATGTTATTTAACTCTCTTATTTTACTCCTGCCTTAAGTGTATGCACTGAGTCGACTGCACCTTAAATTTCATTGTTCCTTGAAAAAGTGACAGTGACAATAAAGAGTTATCTTATCTCAATCGCAAAATGAAATAACTTTCAATCCTTAGATGAACAGAGAGGGCCTGTCAGGTTGCGTCAGCATGTGTGGTTCTACACAACATCGCCACCATCAGAAAGGCATAGACCCCGGTCCTGATGCCTACGCCCCCTGATATTGTTGACCCTTTGACCCTCAACCCCCCACACAGGGCTGCTGTGAGAGAGGCCTTCACGCAGCAGTTTATCACTTAATAAAAAAGATACAGGCTAAGAACACACTGAAACTTTGTCATGTCTTTGTTTATTTGCTCCCATTCCTATAAACGGAAAGGGAAATTTCTGTAATGCACATATTGATGAAAGACTGGTGATCGTATGACAATAACTTGAAACTGGCTTTATTATCACGTTGACGTATTGTTCACTTAACGCAGACACATAGTTTACTTCATTATTATATTCCGCGGTTTTTAAGAAACCTTATATTTTGAAAGTCCAGGTGCTTTCACTGAAGTGACTAGGAATTCTATATAATTCACTTAGCCATAGCCCCACCTGCTTCCACACTCCCCGCGCAAACGCACATCCCCAAAACAAATGTAACACATTTTCTTCCTGTCCACACTTTTCTCTTAAACATCTCGAATCCCTTACCAAACCCCTCTTTCCCAAAAAGGCTTTGGTTGGCAAACATTCATGCACAATTTGCCAAGCTAAGTCTTT
>JBBJLR010029674.1:0-12680 GCA_037577145.1 Brachypetersius gabonensis
TTTTGCTTTTTTCGTGGCAATATGTTTTTTTAAAAACTCATTTTAGTACTTCTGGCTCCCCGTGCATGGACTTTAAAGCTCTCTCTCTCTCTTACTCTCTCTCTGTCGCTCTCTCTTACTCACTCTCGCTCTCTCTCTGTATTTATCTCTCTCGCGAGCGCTCTCTCTCGTTAGTGAGTTTTCCGGAGAAAGCGTCTCACTCGCACGCGCGCGATCTCTCTCTGTCTTTCTCTCTCTCGCGCGCGCGCGATCTCTTTCTGTCTCTCTCTCGCCTGCGCGCGTTCTCTCTGTCTGTCTCTCTCGTTCGTCACTTTTCCCGAGCGCGCGTTCTCTCTGTCTGTCCGTCTGTCTTTCTCTCTCTCGTTCTCTCTTACTCTCTCTCGCTCTCTCGGTGTCTCTCTCTCGTTCGTGACTTTTTTAAACCTCAGGGTTATCTTACATTTTCGATAAGGGTAATGTATTAAACTGAGTTTAAAATGAAATTAAGTCTTCTGGGGGCACATTTGGTGGCATGTTTAGGGTTTACACCATTAAAATAGGCATCTGTAACAAGTAATCTGTAACAAGTAATCTGTAACAAGTAATCTGTAACAAGTAATCTGTAATGTATTACAGTTTGGAAGTAACTTGCACAACACTGCTAACTACAGGGTCAGTCTCTTCCACTCCATAACTACAGGGTGCAGTATCTTCCATTCTCTAACTACAGGGGTCAGTCTCTTCCAATCTCTAACTACAGGGTGCAGTCTCTTCCATTCTCTAACTACAGGGGGCAGTCTCTTCCAATCTCTAACTACAGGGTGCAGTATCTTCCATTCTCTAACTACAGGGGGCAGTATCTTCCATTCTCTAACTACAGGGGGCAGTATCTTCCATTCTCTAACTACAGGGGGCAGTCTCTTCCATTCTCTAACTACAGGGTCAGTCTCTTCCATTCTCTAACTACAGGGTCAGTCTCTTCCAATCTCTAACTACAGGGTCAGTCTCTTCCAATCTCTAACTACAGGGTCAGTCTCTTCCATTCTCTAACTACAGGGTGCAGTCTCTTCCATTCTCTAACTACAGTGGGCAGTATCTTCCATTCTCTAACTACAGGGTCAGTCTCTTCCACTCCATAACTACAGGGTGCAGTATCTTCCAGTCTCTAACTACAGGGTGCAGTCTCCCTGGAGCAACTTGCTCAGGAACCCAGTGGTGGTGCTGAAGATAGGATTCAAAACCATGACCTCTTGGTCCAGAGGCAAGTATCCTACTCACTGGACCATGTTTGTGTATATATGAGTGTGAGTGTGTGTTAGTGAGTGAGGGTGAGTGTGAGTGTGTGTTAGTGTGTGTCTAAGTTAATGAGTGTGAGTGTGTGTTAGTGTGTGTGTGTGTGTGTGTGTGTGTGTGTGTGTGTGTGTTAGTGAGTTAGTGTGTGTGTGAATTTGTGAGTTAGTTTGTGAGTATTAGTGTTTTAGAGTGATAGTGTGTTAGTGTGAGTGTGTGTTAGAGAGTGAGTGTGAGTGTTAGTGTGTAAGTGTGAGTGTGTAAGTTAGTTAGTGTGTGAGTGAGAGCGTGAGTGTGTTAGTGTGTGAGTATCAGAGTGTGTGTGTGTAAGTTAGTGAGTGTAAGTTTGTGTTAGTGGGTGTGAGTGTGTGTTAGTGAGTTAGTGGGTGTGAGTGTGTTAGTTAGTGTGTGTGTGTGTGTGTGAGTGTGTTAGTGAGTATTAGTGTGTGTGAGAGCGTGAGTGTGAGTGTGTAAGTTGGTCAGTGTGTGTCTGTGAATTTGTGAGTGTGGTAGTGAGTTAGTGAATGTGAGTGTGTTAGTGAGTTAGTGTGTGAGAGTTAGTGAGTGTTAGTGTGTGTGAGTGTGTGTTAGTGCGTTGGTGTGTGAGTGTTAGTGTGTGTTAGTGAGTGTGAGTGAGTGTGAGTGTTAATGTGTGTTAGATAGTGTGTGTGTGTTAGTTACTGTTAGTGTGAGTGTGGGTTAGTGTGAGTAGGTGTAAGTGTGAGAGTGTGAGTGAGTGTTAGTTAAGGTGTGAGTTTGAGAGCGTGAGTGTGTGTTAGTGAGTGTGAGAGGGTGAGTCTGAGTGTGTAAGTTGGTGAGTGTGTGTCTGTGAATTTGTGAGTTAGTGAGTTAGTGTGTGAGAGTTAGTGAGTGTAAGTTTGTGTTAGTGGGTGTGTGTTAGTGCGTTAGTGTGTGTTAGTGAGTGTTAGTGGGTGTTAGTAAGTGTGCGTGTGTGTTAGTGAGTGAGTGTGAGTCTGAGTGTGTGTGTGTTTGTTAGTGTGTGAGTGTGAGTGTTAATGTGTGTTAGATAGTGTGTGTGGGTTAGTGTGAGTAGGTGTTAGTGTGAGTGTGAGAGTGTGAGTGTTAGTTAAGGTGTGAGTTTGAGAGGGTGAGTGTGAGTGTGTGTGAGTGTGTGTAAGTGTGAGAGTGTGAGTGTTAGTTAAGGTGTGAGTTTGAGAGCGTGAGAGGGTGAGTGTGTGTTAGTGTGTGAGTGTGTAAGTTAGGGAGTGTGAGTGTGTGTTAGTGAGTTAGTGTGTGTGTGAATTTGTGAATGTTTTTGTGAGTGTATTAGTGTGTGTGTGTTAGTGAGTTAGTGTGTGTGTTAGTGAGTTTGTGAGTGTGAGTGTGTGTTATTTAGTGTGTTAGTGAGTGAGTGTGTATTAGTGTGTAAGCGTGAGTGTGCTAGTGAGTGAGAGTGAATGTGAGTGTGTGTTAGTATGTTAGTGAGTGTGAGTGTGTGTGTGAATTTCTCCCTCCTGTTTCAGTGACAGTCTTTGTTACTTAGCAACGGACCAGAGACACACATCATCAAACACCATGTTTGAAAGATGTCCAGCTATTTCTGACCAGCGGGAGAAAGAGAGAGAGACAGACAGAGAAATAAGAACCCAACTGTGGCCAAGACAACAGAGACCAGGGGTGCTCAGAGAATGATAGACTGGAAGCATCTGAGAAACGATAAAGTGGAAAATGGGAGAGAGAGAGAGAGAGAGAGAAAGAGAAAAAGAGAGAGAGAATCTATCCAATCAGCATCAGTGGAGTCATAATCCTGTCCAATCACGTTGCAGCAGGCTGGTCCTGATGAGAGAAGCTGCTCTGCTGCTGTTATTAATGAATGGTGCTTCTTCCCGCTAGCATCACCGCTCTCTCTCTCTTTCTCTCTCTCTCTTTCTCTCTCTCTCTCTTTCTCTCTCTCTCTCTCATGCGTCCTCCCTCGCTGTCTTTGTAACTGGAGCTGAAAACGAGAGTGCCGTTGCTCAGCAGGACCTTTCTGTGCTCGGACAGGAAGGAAAGGCGACCGAAGCAGCATTGGCATCAACATCACGACTCTCCCTGTCTCTCTCTGTCTCACTCTCTCACATACTTTCATTCTTTCTCTCTTTTTCTTGGTGGATCCAGAAGCGGCAGGAGCAACCGCAGCCCCCCATCGCAGGTCAGAGAAAAGAACCAGAACAACATTAGCATCATTAGCATTGCTAGCATTAGCATCTACAGCATCGTTTTTAGCGAAATGAAGAAACAGCAGCAGGAGAGTAACGGCGGCGACAGAGCGGAGGCCTGTCACTCCGTACCCTCTTCTTCAGTGACCCCACCCCCTTCTTCTGAGGCCCTGCCCACATCCTCTCCCCGTTTGGAGTCCTTGTCCTTGCCCCCTAAGCGGCGGTCCATCTCCATGGGGGATTTCCAGCGCCTGCCCGCGGCACAGCCAGGATCAGAGCCACCGTCCGGGCCGTCCACCGCCCCGTCCTCCAAGCTGGTGACCCCCAGTTCCAGTATGGAGTTTGAGGCGGCCAGGCGGCGCCTCCTAGAGGTCGAGGAGCGGCGGCTGGTGATCCATGAGATGGAGCGGCGGCTGGAGGAGCTGCGGGAGACGTTTGTGCGCTCCGAGCGGCAGGCGACCGAACACGGGGAGCTGCTGAGCCGCATCGCTGCCTCCGTCCAGCAGGGGGAGCTGCGTGTTGGCGAAAACGGGCAAAGGCTCAAGAAGGGTCTGCGCTTCAAACGGCACCGACCCGCCATCGTCTTCACGTCCATGCTGGGCCTCCGGACCTGCCTGCCCTGGCCCGTCAAACTCAAATAGCATCCCATCGCCATGTAAACCTCGGAATCTTCACAAGAGAAGGAAAAAACTGCTTCAATTTTTAATACTTTTCACCACCTTTTGCTTAAAATGAAGTTCCGAATTGTTTTGCAACATTTTCTTCTTTTTTTGGCCTCAAACGTGGACACTTCTGTGGGGCGGACACTGACTCACTTCAGCTGCTTTAGTATGAACACAGTTCTGCTACTGGTGTGGGACGTCCTGCGTATGGCGACACCCAGAGCATCTTCCTCTTTCTCTTACGCTGAAAGAAACTGCACTAGTTAAAAGTTGGCCTGGTCTACAGGGTGGCAGCATTCCAAGCACTGAAACGGCTTTATCTGGATTATTTTAATAATTTTTTGTCGAAAACTGCAGTAGTTAAAAGCCGACCTGCTCCACAAGATGGTGCCGTTCTATAACCCAAAATGACTGCAAGTGAATCTATGGGCTTCAAAACAGCAGGATGTCATCTTGGGCACGTATTGTACGTATTTTTGCTTTCTTTGGATTGTTTCCACATCTTTAGCTCGCTATTTAAGCGCTCCAGAAGCCCTGGGAATGTTTTTCCAGTCAGATGAATGTGGAGGCTGGCCTCCCTGAAGGCCCCTCGAAGGTTGCTGGACCCACTTTAGCCAGAAGGAGGCCAAAGTTATCCACTGGAGACTAAATCTACCATCATCCAAATATTGTTTTTCTCACAACATTCGCCATGAATATTCCTTCACCTGAGCTCAGCAGGACCTCCTGGCATGGTAGACTGAACCACGCGAGTGTTTGTACCTGCTGGTCCATAGTAGGAAGCTTTTTGAAAGAGAATATTCTGCTAGACAGAAATAACAGCTAGCAAGCTATGCTGGACAATATTACCCGACTAGCTCCTTAGATGCTAAAAATGCATGTATGTACAGGCCTGTCCAGTGGGGTCAGTAGGGGGCACTGTAGACCAGAACTGGGGTTAGAAATGCACCTTTGTGCTGCAAGTGTAGGACTATCCCGATTAATCAGGTAATTGATGTATTGATTGAAAATATTCATATACATTTAGATATCTGCAAAGATTTGCGTGGCCCTGGCCAAATTAGAAGGATGTGCACTTTGGTCATTGTCGCAATTAACAAAGTTGGCCCGGACAAGTCCAGCTGCTAGCTAGCCGAACTTTAGCCATTGATGTTAAAAATCCAGCTGCTAGCTAGCCAAATTTGAGAGAAAAGAGATTTGATCTGAAGATCCTAAACTGGGATCAGGCTGAAGCTCTTTCTCAGGCGCTGAATTTAAGAAGTGGGAAAACATGTTCAGAATCTCAGATTGATGTCGAACTGATCTCAGGTCTGTTTAGGAGGACCAGGACAGAAAAAAAATTCTAAATTTCTTTTTCTTGGCTGTGGCCGTTCGCTTTCACTCCCTGTTGATTTTTTAAGCCTGAAGGTCGAAGGGCCTACAGGAGCATCTTCTCCATCCTGGAACATTGGAGGATGGATGGAAGACATTCATGGAAAATAACTCTTTGTTTGATCTCATGTCCTGGACATTTTGAGAGACCTGGACTTTGTCTTAGTTTCTCTTCTTGAATCTGACTCTATGAAGCTCTGCTGCAGTGGACCCACGACATACTCAGTAACGTGTGTGAGATGTTTCACACATCCGTATTTTGTGTGTGTGTGTGTGTGTATGTGTGGGGATGACAGAAGATTGTGTTTATTATTCTTGTGGTTTTGTGAGGCATAGACTTACTATTTCACCTGGGAAGAGTCTCAGGTGTAGCTGTGTGTGTGTGTGTGTGTGTGTAAGAAGGTAAAGGAGGACAAATGAGGTTATGTAAGAAAGAATGAACTACCCCTTTCTCTCTCTCTTCCATTGTCCATGGAGACGGTTGCTGTGGTTACACCTTGTTTTATTTTTTTGGGCTGATCTAGATCATGAGGGGGCGGAGCCTTCTCCAGCTCAAAACATCGCCTCCTCTTTGCTGTTGCCTAGCAACCCTGGCTTCTCCTGTTTGCTTCAGAATGTTTTGCCATAGTGACACAGCACCCCTCGTTGATTGACAGTTGGCCTTGCTTTTGGGTTTTGATGTGCTGTTCTTGGGGTGCATGTATGTACAGGCCTGATCAGTGGGGTCAGTAGGGGGCGCTGTAGACCAAAACTAGGGTTAGAAATGCACCTTTGTGCTGCGAATTTAGGACTGTCACGATTAATCAGGTAATTGATGTATTGATTAAAATCCACACATAATTCAGTCATTTTGACAACAGCCACATGATGGTTATATATATAACCATCATGTAGATATCTGCAAAGATTTGCGTGCCTCTGGCCAAAATAGAAGGATGTGCACATCTAGAAAACAAATATTTGGTCATTGTCACAATTACAAAATTTTTAAATGAAAAATGTATTGTAAATGACCTCATGTGGCACACCTGCAGTACCATTACGGTCCACCAGGGGCTCCAGCGCACACTTGAAAGTGTAATTATATACACTTGGAAAATCGATAAAACATGTAATTTGTCCGGGGTGTTCAAACATCTGCATATGACTGTACATATCAAATGTGGCCATTTTTATCGTTTTCTATTATTTAAAATGGCCAACATAATCAGCAGAATGCCTGATTAATCGACTGCAGAAATAATTGATACTGATGGATCTGCTTTTTTCACTTAGTCCCCTTTTCCATACACACACTCTCCCTTTTCCTCTCTCTCTCTCTGTGTAAAAAAAGCTTCTCCTCTTGAGTGTTTGAGTGCAGGAGAAACTGTTTGTGAAGCTGTAGAGCATATCACCAGGGACTTTCTATTCCTGGCCAGGAGCAGAACAGACTGGAAGGCTCTGTGCCAGAGAGAGGGGGGGGTGGGGGGTGGGGGTTCTTAATGAGCAGTGTGAACTTTGCAGGACTTTTTCACCCATACTTAGTGTTGGTCCTCCACGTGCTTCCTGATCATTGTGGACCTGAACCTCTCATACCTGTTTGATGGACAACGGCCTCCTCAAGGCCTCATCAGGTCACTGTTCTTCAGGTTTACAATCAGGATATAAAAGGTCCCTGTTTTGTTTGTTTATGGGTCAGCGGGTCTCTGCCAGGACGCTGGGGCTTCAGTCTGGGGCACTTTCACGGTCGCATGATCAGCTTTTTGTTAAACTGATCAACATTAATTTCATGATGAACCAGTGTGAAATTAAATGGCCTTCAGTGGTTGGTTCAAATCCAATGACCAGCATGTGACTCCGGAAGTGAGCGTTGCTACGTCTCAAATCAGGCCCTTGTTGCTTCTGTATTAAACAACTTGGGGATCCAATAAAGAGGGAAACTCCACACAAACATGATCACTTAACCTGGGGTGTTCACTCCTGAATTTTCCATGTGGCCGCTTCCCTTTGACTGGTGCTCCCGTAGAGAACTAGAAGTCAAGAGCCTCAAAGTTGGCTGTTTTAGGAGACATCATAAGTGTGTTTAGTCTCCAACCCTTCAGAAATCAGAACTCTAGACCATCTGAAGTCCGCTGACCCACTCTTTCATGAGCAAAGGGCTACTAAGCGCAAAAAAAGTCTCCCGATAAAACGTGCAGGTTCTCAAAGAGGTTCTATGAGAACGTGAATGTCCCTCATCGGTGGAGGGCTTTAATCCGGAGTGTGTGTGTGTGTATGTGTACATAGGCTAAGCTGCTTTTGGGTCACTCCTTTAAATGTACAGAGGCATAGCATCAACAAACGAAGCTACGTTCCACATTGTTAGCATCTGAACAGGCTCTGTTATGGACAAGCTTGAAGCGAATCCAGATTCTTCTAAAGCCGTACCATAGTAATGTTAAGTCCATTCTAATGTTTTCACTATTGTTAAATTACTATAATTGTACGCTATTTTGTTGTTAGATAGCTTGTTCAGTAAAAGATTTTCCTGTCGGGGACTCGTCGCTAGAGACAATGACATCAGATGAGGAGACCAACAACCTGAAAGCTAGCCAAACCCACTGAGACTAGCTAGCTACCTTACCTCACTTCGGGCTCCTCTTTCTCAGGCTGAAATGTTAGAAACTCAGTTTTTTTGCTGAGTGAAGATATAACAATTTTTCTCTAGGAATCTGTTCAATGGGCAATAGAAGAGTTACACTTACCCTAAGATTGTTCTAATGTCTATGTGTGTACGCAAAAATCTTTGAAGAAATTTAACTTGCGATGTTTCATTCAAGCAGTCGCTCAGCTGCTGGATCTAGACTGGTATAATTTAACCAGAACCAGTACAATAACATATACTCACTCTCTCTTTCTCTCTCTCTCTGAAGATGTTTATAATGATGATTGTTCATGCGATGCCTTACTCAGTCTGCATATGGTATATTCACAGTGTGCACATGACAATGTATCAACTCGGCCCTGGGTTCGGCCGGACCACCTCCTTCTTCTTGCACTGCACCTCGCCAGCTTTTGTTTTTGCTATAAATAAAAAAAAACAAAAAAACAAAAAAAACACAAACAAAACAAGCTTTTCCAAAGACCTCAGTGACTGGGCCCACTCGCAGAATGAATGTACCGCACTGTGCATCCCTGTGTCCGAAAACTTTGTAGTTTTATTTCTGCGGAAAGCCTGAGACCAGACTTTTCTCTCATTACTCTTAGAAACATTAGAAATATAACTGCTTAGATTGACTCGCTAGTTTTCTTGACTAGGTCATTCTAGAACTCACTGGAAGGTTAACTCGAGAATTCTAGAACTCTGTCAATCCAGAGCTCCTTTATCCAGGGCCCTTCTAGAACTTTCTTGCATAATGAGATTCTGTTGTCTGGGGCAACATTCAACTTTCCTGCTTAGGCTTTTCTAGACCTCCCACTCTAGAACTGTCGAACTGTAGAACAGTTTGTTCCAGGCTCTCTGCAGGGGTTCCTGAATGTACTGCTATTTAGTGTTATGCGTAGTCAGCTTGTTGTGAGACTGCTTTTTTTATTGATTCTAGTATATGTACATTTATTTTACACTCTCCATTTTATGAAACAAACCTACATGTGTTCAGTAGTTTTTAAGCCATTCTACTGTTTTTTGGGGTTTTTTTTGGTTCCCTGAAACAGAAAGCATCTCAGTGTAAAAGGTCTGGCCTCCCGGGTGCTGTGTGTTCTTGGATAATGTGGATTTATGCCATGAACAATGCTGACTGTGCTCAAAGTAGCTGAACTGCAAAACAGTTTGCTTATTAATAACTGTACTGTTTGGGAACAATAACTGAGTTTCAACAGGACAGCAGGCCGATCCGCCTCAGAGTAGATCAACAGAATTTCAGAGGCTAGGAGGACAAGAGGAGGTGCTTTGGATGCATTCTGAAAATGTAAAGCTGATGTTTTAACCTCTGTTTCCTGAGCCAGGCTGGAGGGTCCCATAAAAGTAGGAATAAAAAATAAAGTGGAGCAAGGAGGAACAACATTTGATTTCGAGAAGGACTGTTCTGGAGCTCTGTTGACGAGACCATTCTAGAACTCAGTCGGAGGGGCATTCTGAAAGTCTCTTGAAGGAACGTTTTAAAACTCTATTGTCCAGGTTGTTCCAGAAGTCTTTTAAAGGATCGTTCTAGAGCTCTGTTGACCCGGCCACTCTAGTACACCTTTTCCACTGCACTGGTTCTCATGCAGGTTCCGTGCTGGTTTCCAATTTTGGAAACAGTGCAGCACTTTTCTACAGAAAACAAAATTGGTGGTGCCCTAAAACAAGCACCGAACCAGTGCCTAAACTTTGCTGGTCTTGTAGCAAGAACCCATGACGTCACGGGCGGTGGGCGGAGTCTTGCATGTAATTTTTGTCTATGTCAATATCTTTAACTGTAATAACCCACTGAATAAGCTGCATTTGGACACTGAAATAAATCATCAAAGTTTGGAGAATAACCAGCAAGCAGGAACTGAGTTCGGCCATGTTTGTTTGTTTAGTGGGCGTGGCCTGTCACATATTATCATGCGGCTCCTACTGAGCTCCTGTCTAGTGTAAATGAATCATTCTAGAATTTTCTTGAGCAGGCCAGCCCAGAAGTCCCTTGATGGGAGCCCTCCAGAGCTCTGTGGATTGCTATGTTTTAGAGGTAGTATGTTTTTCTGGCCACGGTACCAGAAATTTTCCTCCAGGGTTCGGGAGGCCAAGGTTTGATTTGAGACACAGCTTTTGTTTCAGTCCCATTAAAGGAGGCCCAGTGGGTGAGAATGTACAGAACCTGTTTATCTTCATCTTTGCAGAGAAAAATAATCTATTTACTGGAGCTCAACAAAACCCTGAACCACTGCGAGTCTCTACATGCTTTTAAGCTGCAGTCAGATCCTCACCCAGGTCAGACCAGGGATTTGTAGGAAAACACTTATGCTGCTGTTACGGTGACGCAGAGGTGTTGCGTAATGTGTTACGGCTGCCAAATGGGCAGCTTCAGCGCTGCCAGAGAAGGAATAAAGGAATAAAGCTCTGTAAGATTCACTAAAATGCTTCTGATGTGGGATTAGCACTGTGAGAGATATCAGCCATGTAAACAGATAAAACCTGGCTCCAGTTTTCTGTACTACACCCCCCCCCCCCAGCCCCCCCAGCCCCCCCCATCCCACCGAGAGCCTCGTTACGAGCTCGCTGGCATCGAGGCCAAGAAATAATTACGATTTGGTTTCCACGCCGGCTCAGGGCAGAGGCTGAACGTGCGGGAAAACAACCTTTAAAACTTTTTTTTCCTATTTCTTAACAAGAATGTATGTAAAGTTCGGACAGAATGAATGAAGTTATGTTTCAAACACATGGACACGCCCAAGAACACAAAGGCAACAATAAAGTTGA
The DNA here is from genome assembly GCA_037577145.1 of Brachypetersius gabonensis. Taxonomy (NCBI): domain Eukaryota; kingdom Metazoa; phylum Chordata; class Actinopteri; order Characiformes; family Alestidae; genus Brachypetersius; species Brachypetersius gabonensis. Next base: position 10,863 of record JBBJLR010029674.1, read on the forward strand.
TTTAACAGCAAAACCTCAGGGGTCGCTTTTTTTCTTTCAGTGAACATACGTCTGAATAACCCGCTTGTTTGTTTGTTTGTTTGTTTGTTTGTTCTAAACTGTAAACTGCTATTATCAGAAGCACTGAAGACTGAAATCCTCCAGTCCATGGTTCTAGATGGCAGTCGTGCAGTGAACAAGGCTAATAATTAGATGTTAGCCACATCTAATTAAAAACCAAAGTAACAAACACAAAATACCACACCTTGTTATTCAGCTGTTTGATTGAAAACCATCTGCAACTAAAATTTAGGATTTTTTTTTTTATTAAACAAATTAAAATAGTTAAACCTGTTTTAAAACTGTGACCATGTCAAGGCCTTCAGACGTAAGGTGTGTTTTATGTGACGCATGATTGGAAAACTCTCAGGTGGATCTGCTCTAAAGCTGACAATCAAAGGAGTGCTGCCCAAGACAGAAGACAAGGAGACACAATTCTAAAAAATTCTGAAATTTATGCAAAAATTTCAAGCCTTCAATTTCTTCCTCAAAAGTGTTTTCCTAATATAATTTGTAAAGAAAAAGGTCTAAATTAGGGAAGAATGCTAAAGTCTTCTCAGCACTGGCCTCAGTCCTGTCCATACACAAATCAAATCTGATTCCTCACAGTCTGATTTGTGCATGTCAGGCTGTCTGCTTTCTGAATAAGCCACACGGAATCTGACAGTTTCAAAACTGGTTTGAGCTCAAATATGATCTGATCTCTGGACTCGCGACTCAGTTTAACTAGTTGTGGTTAAATAACGATACATATTTAAGCAAATGTGAATATAGACTGGTGGCCAAATGAGATTTTATCAACTGCGACTTGAAATCTGGACAATCAAGACTTAAGATCAGATTTAAGAAACAAAACCAGTTTTCCTGGCAGTGTGAACACAGCCTCAGACTTTTGGTACTCAAACTGCAGGGTGCTGTCATGTTCCAGGCCCCACAGTGTAATAAAATGAAACATATACACACACACACACAATTATTTGCTATGCTACATGAAGAGACACAAATTGATTTTTTTTGTGTGGTTTGGGTGTGTGTGTTTCGTTTGTTTTTGTTTTGCTTGTTTTCGTTTCGTGTGCGTGTGTGTGTGTGTGTGTGTGTGTGTGTGTGTGTGTGTGTGTGTAAATGCAGATAAAAAACCCAAACCTGTCCTGGGTTTGACAGAACGTTCTAGACGAGATGAGATGATTTATTAAAGAGGAACATTAAAACAGAACACCCACCACACACACACACACCCCCCCCCTTCAGAACAGCCTACTGGAGCTTTTCGGAGGGGGATTTATTGCGCTGACTGTAAAAGGCTGAACGGGAAGTCGTTAAGAGGTTTTTCCATTAATAATGCAGACTGGACTGAGAGAGCGGCTCCACTGCACTGCAGTGCTAACGCAGTCGTGGAAACCTCAATAAAATAAACGGGAAAATTTCTTTTTTTTTTTCAGAAGAATTCATCTATAAGACGAGTTCTAGTTTTCTTATGGGGTGCTAAATCCTTTCTTTATATGCAACATATTACTATGTGAAATATCACTACTTATATCAATACAGTATCGTCACAGTAGTTTAAAACCTGATACAACTTCTGTACCATCACAGTACAGTTTAGAACCCGATACAACTTCAGTAGCAGCACAGTACAGTTTAGAACCGGATACAACTTTAGTACTAGCACAGTACAGTTTAGAACCCGATACAACTTCAGTAGCAGCACAGTACAGTTTAGAACCCGATACAACTTCAGTACCAGCACAGTACAGTTTAGAACCCGATACAACTTCAGTA
>JBBJLR010029692.1:2420-12678 GCA_037577145.1 Brachypetersius gabonensis
AGATTAGTTCGGGGTGTGTGTGTGTAACAGGATCAGATTAGTTCTGTGTGTAACAATAGTTGATATTGTGTGATCTGGTGAGGAGAATATGAGTTTGGTTGCAGGTTCCTCCAGCTGTTGTTTGGATGGTGAAACTTTTGTTCACACAGCAGTACTTTAAAAATAAGTGAACAGTACTCTACTTTTAAAAATTAATTGTTGCCCAGCATTAATATTTAGTAATATTACCATGAAAAACAGACTTTAGCACAGTAATATACTACAACAGGGTGGTCAGTGTTTATTTCTTCTATGTCTGATTTATTCTGTTTCCTCCCAGGTTACACGCCCGCCCTGGCCTGTGCCCCCAATAAAGACGTGGCTGACTGTCTGGCTCTCATTCTGGCCACCATGATGCCGGTGTCTCCCAGTCAGAGGTGTGTGGAAGATCCTAAACCCTTAGAACCCTGAGGGTATTTTTGTTTTAAAAACCCACATACATGCATATTAAATCATCAGCTTAAACGCACACACGCGCGCACACACCCTTCACACCCACCACCACACACTCGCGCGCGCACACACACGTCTCACCCACCACCACACACTCGCACACACCCGCACACACCCGTCTCACCCACCACCACACACTCGCACACACCCCTCTCACCCACCACCACCACCACACACCCCTCTCACCCACTACCACACACTCACACTCCCCTCACACCTACCACCACACATACACACACACACACTCACACACCCCTCACACCCACCACTACACACTCACCACAACACACTCACCCACCACCACAACACACTCACACACTCGCCACAACACACTCACTCTCACCCACCACCACACACACACCCCTCTGACCCACGACGACCACCACACACTCACACACCCCTCTCACCCACTACCACACACACACCCCTCACACCTACCACCACACACACACACCCCTCACACCCACCACCACACACTCACCACAACACACTCTCACCCACCACCACACGCTCACCACAACACACTCACACACTCACCACAACACACGTAGCGCACACTCACGCACACCCCACACACCCACCACCACACACTCACATAGAGGTTGGCGATTTATCGATTAATTCGCATTTACAGGTCAGTCCAATGTGTTTTTATGAAGCAGCTTCATAAAATCACAGTGCTGGGGGAAGGATTTAGAAGGAGTTGTTACTCATTACTCGTGACTACAATTGTAAAAGACTTGAAAGGACTTCAAATCCAAAAATAATTTAAATACCAAAATATTAAGTTTCATGAATACTAAAATACTATAAAATACATAAGCAAAACTGGAAATATATTTAAAATGTTACGGGATCAGCTACATTACAGTCAGTAAAGCACTGTATAACTTAAACCTTTGGAGTCTGTTTAATGTTTGATCAAATAAAACCACATTGGCGTGTTTTTTTCTTCCTAGGTGGACCCTGGTACTGTTCTGTTAATCTGTTACATTTGGATGTTTCTGGATCTTACTCTTGTCTCTGCTCCCAGCAGCCTAGCGTTCAGCTCACTAAACCACTACAGCAGCCCTGTGAAGAGCGCAACGTTCGACAGCCTGCCGGTGCACAGCTCCTACTGCAGCTTCAACAGCATTGGACGCCACCACGGCTTCTACAAGGACGAGGAGCTCAACGACTCGGACTCGGAGACGTATTGAGAGAGGGGACAGAGACACGCCTCGTCTTAATCAACCAGAGGCAGCCTGGTCACTGCACAGAGCCTTAAGACAGACACACACACACGGCTGCACAATATAAACCAAAATACCTATATTATGATTTTCCTTGCAATATTTGAAAAAACATATTAGACTGGCCTTGGTAGGGTGGTCTTCCCTCTCCCCCATCACTCAGTATAACTGTCCGCCCGCCCCCCCCCCTCTCTCTCTCTCTCTCTCTCTCTGTCTCTCTCTCTCTGTCTCTCTCTCTCTGTCTCTCTCTCTCTCTTTCTCTCTGTCTCTCTCTCTCTCCTGGGTAGGTAGGGTGGTCCTTCCCCTACCCCATCACCCCCATTAATATGTGATACAGGCATCACATATTAATTGCCTGTAGTATTATTTTAAACACATTTTTGTTGGAACATCTTGATTAAATGTAAAACCCGCACAATCTCTGATTGGTTATGAGACTTTCAACTGCACTGTGATCGTTTGGAAGCTCAAGACTTCATCACAGTAACAGTCAATGCACAATTTATTGTGCAGCCCACACACACACACACACACACACACACACACACACACACACGGAGGCACAGCAGGCTGCCCCCACTCTCTCTCTCTCTCCGTACGCTCAACCTAAACCAGCACCTTGTGCCCTTTTTAGCAGATACCTCAGCGTACCTTCTGCTTCTCTCACCCCTCGCCTCCGGACCGAGCCCGACTCTGTACACGGCAATAAAGCGAAAAATAAAGCGCCCCTCAGCCTGGGACCAAGGGTGGACGCTTTGGACAATCGTGAAGAAGGGCGGGGACACTTTCGCACGCACTTACGACTGCGCGGTTTGGTAATTCACACGGGGGGGGGCGACAAAAAGAGATGATTTATTTTTTAAAACAGGATTTTAATATGCGTCCGTCCTTCCGGGAGGGAGGACGAGAATCACAAATCATAGAAATTCCTTCTATTTTCGAATCTTGGGTGGAAGACGCCGGCGGGATGAAGTTTTGAGCCGCCCGCCGCTGCTGGCTCATTAAGAGTAAATTATTTTTTTTATCTGTGGTATTTATTTTTAGTTTCCATATTTCATCGTCTGTGCCTTCACGAATTTGTCGCGGGACGAAGACGAGGAGAAGAAAACGCAACACTACGTCTGTGAGGAGGCTGAAGCCCAGCTGCCTCGCCTCGGGTGAAGAACACTGTGGACTGACTGTAGACCGGCATCCCATTCCTTTCTATGGTGAAATATGAATATTAAAATGTCATATCTGTGTCCCTCCCCCAGCTCTTCTTCTTATTGTTATAATTATCTTTTTTTGGGGGGGCTTGCTTGATTAGCTAAGAACCACTGAGTCTGTTATGAAATCGTCTATTTTCTGGCTTTGATTTTCTGAATGATTTGAAACTGGAAGTCTGTTTCCGGCCTTGCCGAATGAAATCAGGCCAGCATTCGCTTTGCTTTCCTTATCTTTACTCTTTACGTTTGAGAGGCTGCAGAGTCGCCTTTCGTTCAGCACAAGAGATTCCTGTATATTTTATGGTTGAATGAATAAAAAGATGAGTTATGTCTTTACGTGTTTGGGTACTCCTTTGTGTTACGTGTGTGTTTATATGGGCTTATATATTAAAATGGGTGTGAGAAAATTTCGTCATCCGTGAACACAGCATATCTCACTGTCTGAACAATGTGAAATTGTTCCTCTGCATTTCACTCATTCACCAAGAGCAGCTAGGAACACAGCGCCCAGGGAGTGGTGTGTGGGGACTGCACCTTGCTCAATGGTACCTCAGTGGTGCCACTAGCAGTCCTGGGATTCGTACACAAGCGTGCGCACAGAGAGCTGAATTATTTATAGTGGATACTGAATATGGTAAATACTTTGGAATTCATCCTGGATACTGAATATAGTAGATGCTGCATGTAGTAAAAGCTGAAGAGTTCATAGTAGATACTGAATAGTTCATAGAAGATATTGAGTGATTCCTTCTGTATAGATTTTTAAATAAACCAGAGGCCGTTCGAAGCTCCGATCCGTATTTTTTAACACGGTCTCCTATGATCACAGCCCTGATTGACTGGGGGGGCAGTGGGGGGTGAGGGTGAGCTGAGCTGATCAGTAATGAGTTCCGGTTCTCAGTAACGAGGCCCGGTCATTAGTCCACTTTAAGTCCGCACAACGCTCTGTAATTGGCCGCTCCACATTCCTCTAAGCATTTGGGCATTTCTTTTAAAGGTTAAATTTATATATATATTATAATTAAGAGATATTCTGAGAAGTGAAACGCGCTAATGACATCTCATCACCCCCCACTCGCATTTCACTCAGGTGGAAATAGTTTTGCCAGTGGTGAGAAGAACAGATGATGATGACGAAGAAGAGAAGCTTCAGTGGTGTATAAAAGCGAGAGGAACCGCTGAGGAGCAGGACAGAAGAACCTCACTACACTGAAACCTCATCTGGAACCATCCAGTCCAAACATGTGAGTGAAATATAACCTCTGAGTCTCTGAGCTCAGATTAGAAATGTGTGTTTTCTGTTTCATTAAGTTCGAGTTAAACTGGTTAATCAGCAACTTAAAAAAAATTGTATCAGTTTAATCATGGTTTCATTCATTATAATCAGTTTAATCGATCCTTCATAAAGTTCAATTAAATCAATCAACCCATCAATATATATTTGAATCCATCAATACTTGCGTTAAATCAGTTTAATCAAACCTTCATTAATTTTAATCAGTTAATTTTTTCCTTAAATCAGATTAATCAACCTTTAATTAAATTAAACTGGTTTAATCTACCATTTTTTAAATCAGTTTTATCAAGGTTTCAAACATTTTAGTTTGTTCAATCAGTCTTTCATTAAGTCAGTGTAATCTATGTTAAATCAGTTTAATTCCAATAAGTTTAATCAAGACTTTATTAATTAAACTGATTTAATCAACTTGTCATTTAGTTAAATCAGTTTAATGAGCTTTGAATGAAATTTATTGACAGTTCAGTCCAGTTTAATCATTCCTTAATTAAGTCAGTAAAATTAATGAATCTCTCCTAAAACCAGTTTCATCAAATCAATTCAATCAATCAATTTAATCAATTCTTAATTCAGTTTAATCAGTCCTTTAATAAGTTGTCAGTTTATTCAATCCTTCATTTAGTTAAATCAGGGTCATCAATCCTTCATTCAATGAAACAAGTGTAAAAACACTCAATGTATTTATTTATTTATAGTATGTAGTATAGTATGTATAGTATAGTATATATATATTTTTTTTTATTTTTGTTTTTTTATTTGTTATTCTGTGTAAGAGATTTAGAGAGAACTCCGGGTAATGTTTGTTTGTTTGTTTGTGTTTATTTTGAGGACAGGCTGACCGTGTTGGTTCTAGTCACGCTGCTGATGGTCTCTGTGGAATCAGACTCTTCAAGCACAGAAGAGTGGAAATCTCTCAGCAACCCAAAGAGCAGAACACTGGTGAGTTAAACACACCTAAAACCTCACACACAGGTTCTGTGGTTCTGCACCGGCAGATCCTTTCAATTCTATAAGCCATGAGGTGGAACCTCCATGTGGACTACTTTGTCCAGAACGTCTCACAGAAGCTCGATCAGATTGAGATCTGAGGAATCTGCAGGCACTTTGAGATCTTCGTGATGTTCCTCAAATGGTTCCTGGAAGGTGTTTGCAGTGTTGGCGGGGGGTCATCGGGAACAGCATCTCCATAAAGGGCTGAACTTGGTTTAGGTGTTAAAGTAATATCCACATGAATGCAGACCCCGAGGTTCTCCAGCACATCACCCAGAGCATCATACTGCCTCCACGAGTCCATCCTGGTCCATCTCTTGATCCGTCACAGGATATGGAAGAAAATGTGATCCATCAGACCAGCCTACCTTCATCCATCACTCCATGGTCCAGATTTGATGTCCACTGGAGGAGCTTTTGGTGGTGGACAGAGGACAGCATGGTCTCTCTGGCCGCTCTGCAGCCCTAAATACTGCAGGGGGCGCTGCACTGTGCATTCTGACCCCTTTCTGTCAGAACAGCACAAACTTCTTCAGCTGTTTGAGATACAGAAGCACTTCTGTGGGATCCATGAAGGCCCCACCTCACAACTTACAGTACCCGAAACACAGCACACCTTTAATTACATTATTCTTTTCTTTTCGTTATTGCGGGTAGAAATGTTAGGAGAAAGGAGTTTTATTAGTGACGCTGTATCAGTGTTAGTACCTGTAGGAGCAATGGGGCTTGAAGTACTAGTAGAGGTTTTGCTGAAGTTATTGGTTGATGATAATATTATAATGTGATGATAATATAATGATAAACGATGATAATATAAGCAGCATGATTATTATTATTAAGGAGAAGCAGTAGGGAGAGAACTGGTAAGAGCAGGAGTGTCAGAAGTCTTGTTATTCCTCTGTTGTAGTAGTATAGTACGTTAAAAAGAATTAATTAGTAGTATTAGTAGTAATATTTGGAACGACACTAATTGTACTAATAATAAGAGCAGTATGAGCTGTATTGGTAGTAGTAATGTAAGTATTATTTGTAGGCGTATTGTTAGTAGTACGAGTCTTAGTTGTAGTATAAGTTGTTTTAGCAGTATTAGAAATAATACTAGGAATATTAGTTGTATTAGAAGTAATAGTGGTAATATTAGAGTATTAGTAGTAAAATGAGGAGTCTACGTTATAGTAGTAGTAGTAATATTACTAGCAGTACCACTACTATTTATATTAATAATAGCAGGAGGATTAGTTATATATTAATAGTAATTATTATTAGTGCAAGTTGTATTAGTAGCATTAGTACTAGTAGTGATATTAGACTATAAATAGTGTTAATGTCAGGAGAATTAGCTGTGAAAGTAGTAACATTATTATTAGAATTAGTATTATTTGTAGTTGCAGGAGTAGTAGTATTAGTAATAACAGTATTTAGATTAGTATTAGTGGTAAAAGTAGTATAATTAGAATTAGTGGTGGCAGTATTATTATTGGTTGGATTAGCAGTAATATTTTGAATAGCAGTGTTTGTATTTTTAATAGTAGATTATATTATAACAGTAGTATCATTAGTAGTAGGGTGAGGAGTAATATTAGAAGGATAACGTCTGATAGTAGTATTAGTAGTATTATTAAAAATAGTAGTATTTGTATGAGTGATTTAAGGAATATTAATATCAGTAGTATGAGTACTAGTAGTAATATTAGGATTAACAGCATTAGGGGCAGCTTGTATGCTAGTGGTTAGGGCATTCGCCCTGGGATCAGAAAGTCCGGGTTCGATTCTCGCCAGGCACCTCTGAGCAAGGTACCGTCCCCACACACTGATCCCCGGGCGCCGTGTTCCTGGCTGCCCCCTGCTTCACTTGATGATTGGGGTAAATGCAGAGGTTGAATTTCGTGCTGTTCACGCTGTGGTGTTCACGTATGACAGAATGGTCACTTTCATTAGTATAATAGGAGTATAGTTGCATTCGTAGCAATAGTTTTATTATTATTAGAATTAGTAGTAAGACTATTGTCATTAATAACATTAACAGCAGCGGTAGAAGCACTGCTCTTCTGTAGTAGTGTAAGTGTTGAGAGGTATTCCTGTTGTTATTATTATGGTCATTGTTGATGGTGATGGTTGTTGTTTATTTGTTTGTTGTAACTCTCCTCTGTCCTCAGTTTTTCCAGATTCTGCAGTCGTACCTGGACGGCAGGGAGAACCAGGCCCAGGGCCTGAGCAGAAAGATGAACATAAAGGAGGACAGGAACAGCAAACTGACCAACGCTGCGTTCGACAAATACAGCAACTTCCTCCACAACCGTATCTTTGACGACTAGCAGAACCCAAAAGAACTGAGTTCCTGCTCTTCAGCTCCTACATATGAGTGTGATGTGTGTACTGATGGGACGTTTTCCACAGTAAATCACGTTCCCCACCCGGCCTGCGACTCCTTTATTCTGGGGTGGAGAAATCAGAGTAACAGACTGGCCACTTTATTGAAAACACCCATCCTGTGGCCCCAATCACGGGTCCATTTTATTTATCAATAGATAGACAGACAGACAGAGATAGACAGACAAATAGATAAATAGATAAATCAACAAGTTTAATCCCTAAAATATACCACAAGTACTTCCACTACCCTTCACAAAGTTTTAAAATGTAAAAATATATTTCAAAACATTAAAGCAGTGCAGAAATCTTAAAGCACATGCAATACTTAATTTGACCACACGGTGGCAGTGAGGCTTCATTTACTATGTTGGGGTGGAGCCCGTTTGAATGAGACCTGGAAGATGGTGACTATAACTAGACTTAGCAATTAATCCTGTGCTGACTGCAGACCTGGAGTCCATTGTTCCATTTATTTTCCCCATTTATTAAGATTTTTGTCCTTTAATGCCATGACTGCATACTACCAGGATGAACAGCTGCAGGCCACTTGACTCTTAAAGGGCCCATCTCACCAAAAAAAAGTGGCCCACATACAAATTAAGTTGCAAAGACAGTACACAAATTTCTTTGTGATGTCATAACTACCCATGTATTTACATAAATCCAGCTACAGCAGTTCAGCTCCACCCACCCACAATAAAGTAAATAAGATCTTATTATTAAACCGCCAATCATAACAGCTCATTTGCATATATAGGTCAGTCTTAAAGGTACCGTGACTGCCAGGTTCATTCTAAAGGACAAAGAGGTGGGAAATAATTGGAGATGTAGGATGTGGGTCAAATAAATGACAGTAATGCAGTTCGTTCAAATCAGAGTTTTATTAAACATCTATAAAGACACACGTTTTTCAGCTGTGCTGCAGAATGTAGGTGTGGCACCTTCCGCTTGTTCCCCAGCTTGTTCACATGACTTTCAGGTGTTTCAGGTTAAGGCCCAGTCCCATTTCACCCCTTGCCCCTCCGTTCTACACCCTACAGGTTGGGCTGTCCCTGTTCTGGGGAGTTACGGGGTGGTAGGATGAAGTGTTTGGGCTTCATGGCCCTCCGACCGGAGTGTTCTGAGAAATTTAGAGCGTGTTGTGATAACCAAACAATGTAAAAAACTTTTACATTGTTTGGTCTTTTCTCTATTTATGAAGATTTTTTTTAAATAACCAGCTTGGAAAATGCACGTATTGATGGAATTGCGCTCCTGAAAAACTGCAAATTGTTGGCCATGCTTGTTAGCTAGATGGCTAACGCTATGTCATTATTGCTGATTTGTACAGGACAGCCCTGCATTCTGACATATTTGCTGCCCGAAATTGAACGGACTAGTGCTGATTAGCATCATCGGATCTATCCAAGCTTAGGTGACCTATAAGGTTCCTGGCTTCAGTTAGCACCACTGCTAGCTAGCTATGCCTCGGTGTTCAGGGATGTTACATCTCGAACTATATATAGCTCAACACTGCTCCACTCCTGCAAAAATGTTCGGTTTCTTAGGTTTTATCTTTTCTAGGTGCAAGTATTGAACTGAACAGCTTTGCTTTAGTTTTTAAGAACTACTGACAACATTTCTCCTCATTTCCAAATAAAAATATTGTATTTAAAGCATCATTTTAAAGGAAATGACAAAACATCAAAAAAGAGAACCTGAATAATTCAAAGAAAAATCTCTCGTTCTCTCTTAAACAAAATAGCAATAATGAGCTTTGAGGAACTTCTAGTAGTGTTTCACCATTCAACTGGTCTCACTGTGAGAGGAGAGTCGACTACAGCAGTGTTTTTATACTTTTCCTCATTAAATAAGATGTGATTTAGCTGATCACTAATCAGTCCCTCATGAAGCAGAATGAGGTGTTTGTGTAGGAATTTAACACACTGGACTGGAATGGTGGCCATCCTGATTTAAAAATAAATTGCAGTGGTCTCATTTTTTCCAGAGCAGTACATTTACACACATCCCCGAGTAACTGCTACAGCTATCACCGGCTCAGCCTGGTAGCTAGCGGAAGCCACTTAGCCTATCAACTGTGTGTTTTAAAATACACTCAGTGTTTCCTCAGAAGTCCAGCAGCGAGGTTGCTCACCTTTACCACCCCTCTAATATCAACAGAGAATGGCATTCTGAAAATAACCTTTTTTACGTAAAAGCCATCGACGACTATGGACGATGTATCGTTTTCTCGAAGGGTTGTCCCGTTTCATAGAGGACAATATCAACCAGGGGACAGAAAGAAACAGGACTGGGCCTCAGGGATTGATACATGTTCTGAAATGCTCCCTTTTGCTCAGTTTGATTGTAAAGCACAGTTAATGTCAACAAGACAGTTTCATTAGCATAAATATCCTTGTGTCAAGCTAGCAAGGACTTTTCCCGAGAATGGAAAGCCGATTGTCTGTATCGTACACCATTCAGAGCTGTAGACAGAGTGTCTCCAGGGTTAGTGAAGGTAAAAAGGTAGGACTGGGTAAAATTCATTGTAGAGATTCCGATTCTTTACAGTGGAGGTGAATGGTGGAGGAACAGTGGAGGAACCAGACGTCTCCAACACTAATATAGTGGCGGTGAATGGAACCAGACGTCTCCAACACTAATATAGTGGAGGTGAATGGAACCAGACG
>JBBJLR010029703.1:0-12677 GCA_037577145.1 Brachypetersius gabonensis
AAAATCTTCTGATGAGAGATCTAGGGATACAGGGGGAGAAGGAGGTTTGAGAAGAGATGAAAAGGTGGCAAAGAGTTTGCGAGGGTTAGATGCGGAAAACATTTCAAACATTCATATTGAGAATGCTGGTTTGATAGATAAATTCTACCACAATTAATTCACCTTCAATCAGAACGTATTTTGCTCTTTTACCTTATGAAGTGGCATTTGGCAGTCATATTTATCCAGAGCGATTAGTTACAGGGGCAGGTGTCTTGCTCAAGGACACAGTGGTAGATAGTGGAGGTTTGAACCTGCAGCTTTGTGGTTCACTACTAGGCAACTACCACTTTTATTGAGTTCTTAGTACACATATCCTTTTGTTTAGAATGCCCATGTCAAACAGTTGTCCTCTCACAATTATTTGTCTTTCTATACATCTTTGGGGAAAAAATGAGAGAACACTGCAATTTATTTTTAAATCAGCATCTCTATGAGTTTGACAACCATTCCATACGAGTGTCTGTTAAATTCCTACACAAAAACCTCTTTCTGCTTTATGAGGTACTGATTAGTGATCACCTGAATCACATCTTATTTAATGTGGACGAATATAAAAACACTGCTGTAATCAATACTCTCCTCTTGCAATGAGACCAATTGGATGGCAAAACACCACTAGAAGTATGTCAAAGGTAATTATTGCCATTTTGTTTAAGAGCAAACAAGAGATTTGTCTTCTTTGTATTATTCAGGTTCTGTGAACATTGCATCATTTCTCTTGATGTATTGTCATTTCATTGCTTTAAAGAACATTTTTAAATTTGGAAATCAGGAGAAATAATGTCAGAAATTCTTAAAAACTAAGACAAAACTGCTCAGTTCAGTACTAAAAAATTAAATCTGAGAAACTGAAAATGTTTTGCAGTGGTCTCTTATTTTTTTTCCGAAGCTTTATGAGTGAATACTGTGTTTTTAAAATAGTTTTTGATGAATTCACATGAATTGTTCTGGGGTGATGTTTTGGAATATAAGTGAACAGAGCTGATCATGACTCTAGGGGTTTATGCAAAATTGAGTGTTTTCATTTCAGTAGTATGTAATAATAATAAATAATTATTTCATCTGTGTAAACATGACTCAGGATCCATATTGTTTCAAGCCTACCTTTCAGGGCTTCTGTAGTAAACACAATCATTGCTTAAAGCAAAAGTCATTCCTTTTAAACAGTTGAAAAATCTGGACTTTTAAAAAAATGACACAGGTGAAACAAGGCCAGGCTTTGACATCCTTTTTTTTTGGTTATGTGAATTGTTGAACATCTAGAAGCCAGGGGATTGGCAGCTACTTTAAACAGTTTTAAAGTATGGATTACAAAGGATTACAGTGCTCCATGAGGAGCGGTTCACTTGTTTCTTTTGGATGTAAAAAGAGCACAGCTGATTCCTCTCAACTTTAATGATGAGTCGGGTGAAGCAGTGTAGACCGCACCCCTTTCAAACAGCATGATTGTTACTGTTAGCACAGTGTGCAGAGGATGCTGGTTATACAGTATGGTCTAACTAACACAAGGTCTCAGCCTTTAACAGGCTATAGCAGTGGGGAGTGGAGAGGCAGACTTTGCTTTGGCCTTGAGTACGAGTAGCTCCTAACAGCTCAGATAGCAAGTCCTGCCAATAGAGCAGTTTTGATGAGTCAATCCAATATGAATTCCCCTGCATGTAGAACCAAAAAAAAAGAAGATTTTTTTTTGGTTAAGCTGTTTTGTTTAACATAGCTAGGTCGTAACATTCTTATACACCTATTTTTATGGGTAAATACTCCTTTTCTATATAGTCCATGATGAAAAATTAAAATAGTTTGGGGTCTTAGAGCAGTCTAGACTTACTCTGGCAGTTCATAACTACACTTCCTCCAGCACACAGCCTAATAAATGGCCTCCCTCTGTCCAGTGGAACAGACTAACAAGTCTGCATGGGGTTTGCCCACACACTGTGTGAATTAAAAGCCAGAGCAAAGCCCAGAGATCTGTAAACCCTCCTCCCATGGGTATGTGAAGGGAAAAAGAAATGTGTGTATGTGAGAGAATGCATGTGTGTGTGTGTATGTGCGTGCGTATGAGTGTGTGTGTGTGTGTGTGTGTGTGTGTGTGTGTGTGTGTGTGTGTGTGTGTGTGTGTGTGTGTGCGTATGTGTGTGTGTGTGTTCTTATGAGACAGGGAGATTGTCAATAGGAAAAGTTTAATGTGTGTGTTATAGGGGATGGGGCAGGAGGAGAGGATCGTTGTATCTGTGTGTTGTTGAATGTGTGTGAGTATGTGTTGATGGGATTTTTAGACCTCCCACACAGTCACATGTGAGTGTGCGTGTGTGTGTGGGGGGGTGTCTGTTGTCCAGTGGGGTTACTCCTCACTTCTCTTCTTATGCAAGGCAAGGTAAATAAACAGGCCGAAGGAGGATAGGTTGAAGACGGGGACACCCCTGTGTGTAAGGGACACGGTCATGGCCACACATGATTACAGTACTTTGACCAGCACAAAGGTTCATGTACAAGACCTACCTTATTATCACGGAAAATCTCTTGTCTCAGAAAGGGCCATTCTATTTCAAATTTTAATGTAGGCCTTTTAAATAACCTCGGGCCATTTTGATTAGTCCACTCCAAGACATGCTCACAGTATAAAGTGGGTAAAAGCTAGCAGTTTTGAATGGTGTCGAACAGTGCTAAAAAGAAGATATGGGAATTTAACACACTTTTGAAAATAAAGGCTTCTAATTAGTCCCCTGAACATACAGTGTATATTACTTCAAAGAACAATTTGTGGAATCTTTATTATTGGTCTGCAGAATATTTCATGACATGCAGGTCAACAATTGGTCTCTAGTGTCAGTGTTTGAGTGAGTTCTGCTAATATTTAGCAGGAAGCAGGAGTGTTGTGATTGAATAGGGAAAATAAAATTGGAAAAAGGCTTGTTGTCAATGCCTTCTTTGGAACATTATTACAGAAACCACAGGTGTGAACTGCAGGGAGGATGGGGCAGAGACATTTTCTCCCAAATGTTCAAAGTAGGTAATTTGTTTTTAAAATGAGCTGCACTGCAGTTGGGCTCTGCGGGAATCTCTCTGTTGTGCTACTTCTGTCAGTTTTCACATCTCACAGTCTGGCTGGGTGAGCTGAGCCGTCCGCTCACCTTCGCTCAAACACAGCCTGAAGAGCGGTTCAGACTAAAAGCCAAAAAACTTGATTATGGTTTAAAAAGAATTCCCTTTTCAGCCTCTCTGCTGCATTTTTAGAATATGGTTATCACAGACAACACACACACACACACCAGTCAGCCACAACAGTAAAACCTCTGACAGGTGAAGTGACTAACATTGATTATCTCATTGCAATGGCGCCTGTCAAGGGTTGGGATATATTAGACAGCAAATAAACAGTTCTTGAAGCTGTAATGTTGAAAGCAGGCAAGTCTAAGGATCTGAGTGACGCTGACAAGAGGAAAACAAAATGCTACACGACTGCGTTAGAGCATCTCCAAAATGACAGATGTAGTGGCCTGTTTCTGGTATACAGTGGTCAGTACCTACCAAAAGGGCTGCTAGGAAGGTCTGGCCTAACCCCATAATTATTATAAAAATACTTTTAGCATTTATTAAAAGCACTTTCATGAATTAGGAATGCACACAGTTACTGACAAAAAACATACTATGCAGGTAAACGTTTTTATGCAAATGCACAGTTTCACATTCTTCATCCATCTATCTATCTATCTGTCTGTCTATCCATCCGTCCATCCTTCCATTTACATAAACATTCTTTGCAAAGCACAGAATGGTAAGATATGCCATTCAAAGGCAGGCTCAAAAGAAATGAATCAGTTGGACATATTAGCATATGTGGTGTTTATGATGTAGATGTGACGTTGTGCTATAATGATGTCTGTTGCTGAATCCTCATACTGCTTCACTTGAGCAGCAGGCCATTGTCTCAAAATGTCCTTTCATTTCTACATTGTATGTAATATCGTAGCATTCTGACATTTCTCTTTTGGCTTCTTGCTTTTGTTCATGTTAATGTTGAGTCACTGAACAGCTGTGTGCGAGATGTGACCCTTTTCAGTCTTTTTTCTCTTTTGTTTGCTTGTCATCTTTTGTTTATGACATCTGAGACCTCAGGAGATGAAAAAAAGCTGTGTTTTATCTAACTTATTTGATGTTTTTGGATCACACCGCCGTTTGGCAGCTTAATGCATTATGCAGGCACAGACTGTGAAGGCAGGTAAGTAGAATCTGACCTTTTCATTGTCTCAGAAACTTAAATCACTGTGTGACTCAGTACTATGTAGCTAGAGTCAAAACTGCGACCTATTTAAAGATTCTGATCAAAGTAGCTCATACTTAAGATAAATATAGAGATTTGTTAGCATTTAATACATCTGAAAAATACAGACAGCATTATCCCATTGGTTCTATTGACTAGAAGTGGAAGAATAAGTCCTTATTGTATGAGAAACTGTACTTTGAACATAGCAGTAAGTGTGTGCTATGAAAGCTCATAACCTATATTAGTATTTCTCACTCATGGTTCATTGGAACTTTCAGTCGGTTCCTTTTTGTGTTGGAATAGGAGACATTTTTATATTTGTTTGAATTTGGTGAAATATTATTGTGATTTGTGCAGATATGCAATGAAGTCATCAACAATACTCTTTACCTTTTTACCAGGTCCAAACAAACAGAACCACAGAAGTGCTGGCAGAAAGTGTAAATTATATGTAAGTTCAATTTATAATGTAACCGAGCCTGTAATTAAATGAGTGATTACATTGCAATTGCATTGTAATAATATGGCGAACTAGCAACAATAGCTCCAGACCTGTAAGGGTTCAAGACAGAGCAATTTTGTGTGAACTTATTAAATACATCAATTTCAATTTGATCTCAATTTGGGTTGAGTTATAAACTCCTTAATAAAAGTGTTTCTTCAGTTCTTGGCCACTTCATTCTTTACTCAGCCTATGAGAACTAAGACTTTAGTTAATCGAGCTCACATGTTAACACTTTGTTTAACAAACATTACTCAGTGAGAGAATGCTAATATACAAAACTGTATTCAAAGCTGCCTTTACACACATGAAGGAACAAATTCCCTAACTGTAATGAATAGAAATGTGCTACCATCAGGGAAGTATTAGTGATCTCCCCCATTCTAGTTTTTAGCCTTTTGTACTGTAACTGATGACTTGAGCTTAACTTTTGAATCAAACAAAGAGACATCATGGAGTGTCATCCTTCATATCACACTGGAATGTTCTGCTTGTATTATGTTTAGGATAACAGTGTGGTTGCCCTGGACAAGGGAGTAATAACGCTGTGTCAGCAAGGATTCCAGCTTGCTGGAAATTCCTGGCAGCTTCACAAACAGCAGAGTACATCAGGGAACATATTTATGCTAGGGCTAAGAGGAAAATGAGTGTGGAATGTACACACTCTTGGAATGGCATCTCTAGACATCATTGGTTTAAGTGGAAATGTGTAGAAATACATTGTTGACCAAAGAGAGCAAGACTGAAAGAAAAAAGAAGAAACTGAGTTTGAAGATAGTCTAGAAGATCTAGAAAGGGAAGGAAAGTAACGAGTGAAAGAGGAGAGATTGGATTGCAGTTCAGCTGAAACAATAGCACCATTCACCCACAGTGGGACCACTCGCTTCATCTGCACTCACAGTGTGATATTTAAACCAGCGGCCTACAGGAACATCCAGCTGCTCCACAGAACATCACCCCGGTGATGACTTGACACGTCTGTCTGCATAGTTCTTCGGCCAGAGGATCTCTCTGTTCCATAGAGCAAGCACCCAGGGGGAAGTTCACTGACAAGATTTAGGGGCACCATGGGTCATCCCTTACAAACTACTGAACACTGAAGCTACAGATTAGTAGAGAATATCAAGCATGTTTCAGTCTAGACTTGTAAGAGTGTCAGAAGAACTAATGAGACGCCATTGGCTATGGGTTCTAATTAGATTTATGTGTTCTTTAGCTTGGTTTGTTTCCTTTGAGGCTTTGTTTGAAAAAGCCACACATCTTTTTCCAGTCCACACCCATTTAGGCAGCTGAGGCCCATCCAGCGGTTTGGTTTAACACAGTCCTGAAATCCTATGATGAATAATGATGAAACTATTAGAGTGTTTTCACAAAGTAAACACGCTGGCTCTCTCAAAAATGGGAGAAGAAATGCTGCAATTACTTGAAAATGTCCAGTGATTCCGCTACTTAGTATTAAGTAGCTTCTACAGTACGTGATTGAGTAATGTGCACTAAATGAATTGTAGTAAACCACATGAAAATCATTTGTGTAAATTTAGCTGGACTTTTTCATGTTTAACTTCAGCACGTTTAGTTTAACATACTTTTATTGTCACTGGACTACCCGGCTTTTGTAGAATTACACTCAGCCACAGGGTACATGGTAACTCATTTTTACAGCCGACAGCGAGGTCAGGGGGTTAACCAAGGAGCATAAGGAAGATACACACACAAGAGGGTAGACCAGTGGGAAAGAGAACATGAAGAGGATGAGAACACAAGTAAACAATATGCAAATAGAAAAGCCAATAGAAAAGATGACAGAAGAGAGTTTTAGGGATAATTCACAATTTGTTTTATAGAAACGGCATAAATGATTGCCACAACCAACTACATACACTTATTACGTAACATCAGCAAAAGAAAACGGATTAAAACCAACAACAATCTTATCTCATTTAAAGAACCTCTGTATAACGTAACATTTCCAAACTCCGTCCCATTCGTTCCCTATCAGACTCTGAAAAGTTGGTCCATGCCTTTATCTCCTCCAGATGGGACTACTGTAATGCACGTCTCTTCGGGATCCCTAGCAAGAGCCTGCAGAAGCTCCAATACATCCAGAACCCTGCAGCTAGGATCCTGATGAGAGTGTGCAAACATGAGCACATCACTCCCATCCACTCACTCCACTGGCTTCCCGTCTCCACAAGGTTTCCCTCCTTACACACCAATGCATCCATGGACATGCCCCCCCACATCCACCCACACACCTTAAAGAACTTCTCAACCCACAACACACAACACATTCTCTACACACTCAAACCTCCTCCACATATCCAGAACCAATCTGAGGATTATGGGAGATAGGGCCTTCTGTGTTGCTGCCCCACACCTGTGGAATTCCCTCGCTGACATCCCGAGGGAACCACAACCTACTGCCTTTGGTTCTCCCTCTTAGATGTTTTCTTACCTTTGCGATCTTGTGATGAAGAGGGCACTATAAATAAAATATATTATTATTATTATTATTATTATTATTGTTGTTGTTGTTGTTGTTGTTGTTGTTGTTGTTGTTGTTATTATAATAATAAAACAAAGGTTCCATACCAAGTAATCTATGTTGGAGAACTCTTTGTCCAAGATAAAAAGCATTGCCAGAAGTTTCCTATAGCAAATTCTACCCAACATGTCACTGAAGAGATCAGATACAAAAAGCTACAGCACACTACGGCACGTGAAAATGATCATTTCTTCTGTTGCTTATGATGGCTTATTATTTAGTTGTTGATTTTTTGTGTTTAAGAGGTGGTCAGGCTGACAGGGTAAAAATCTGGTGTCTGCTTGATATAATTTAGGGAAAATACATTTATTTTACTACAAAAACACTATGCCAAAATTTCACCATGTGAAACGGACAGGCTGCAGCACCAATGTTTAAGGGATGGCTTGAGTAACTGGAGGATAAGAAAAAGAGCCAGTACAGTATAAATAAGTTACAAAGAAAGTTTATTTGTTTCTGCTCCACCATGAGCGGATTAGCAGAATGGAGGTCTTCAGATGTTGGTGGCAAGAATATAAGAATTCAGCTTTGAACCTTGAGGGGCTACTTCAGGCTAATGACTGATATAGTGAGGTTGAGCTGAGGCCTCAGTAGATCTACGTAAAGTCAAACCCATGTCAATTCCTAACAAGGCCAGTGGTGGTGGCTTTGATAGTTTTCTGAATATCTTATTCACTAATGGATCTGAGGGATGCAGGAGAGGGGAGGTATGGCATAAACTATATTAACAAATGCTTTCTGTATTTCTCCTGTGGAGAACTTGAGATAAAAAAAAAGTCGCAAAAGTGGACAGAGTCATAAAGCAAATACCAAACTTTTAGGAGAAAGATGTGAAAGACAGTCACATGATTAGAAAAGTTCTTTGTCTTCATGCTAGACTTGCTGGTTAGTTTATTGAAGTGAGGTAGACCTTGCGTCTCTATCCTCACACATACTACCATGAGTCACATTTTATAAGCTGATGCTAAAAACTACAAAGGCAGATGTGTTCAGCAACACCAACATCCACCCAGTTTACTGTGTTCTTTTTCCTTGTATGGTGTTTAAGAAAGTATCTTAGCATCTGAACTATATATATATATATAGTTGCATTTTATACTGACTTAACATTGTGGATGCTTGCCAGTATTCCACTGAGGGAAATTTCCCCTGATAAGAAGCTGGACATGCTTGTTCTACTTCTGCTGTCATTCTTTCAGTGTTTTCAGTCCTAAATATGGTGGCACCAAATATATTACTTTACAGTCTCATTTTAATACACTTAAAAGTGTAATGTGACTATTCTGTCATACGTGAAGGCTCCCGGGGGGCAGTGTGTGGGGACTTTAACTTGCTCAATGGTACCTCAGAGGTGCCGCTAGCAGTTTTGGGATTCGAACCCACAACTTTCTGACCACAGGGCAAATGCCCTAATCACTTGGCCACCAGCTTTTATCATTGAACACTGTTCCCAAAGAAAATAAATAATAGTAACAAAGTATAAGATACATTTTTAACAGCATTATTATTATTATATTATTATATTATTATTGTTAATATGTTTACAGAGATCTACAGTGCTGTGCAAAAGACTTGTGCAAACGGTTTATAGCAATTTATCTGTGCAGTGAGGGACGCAAATACACAAGTTAACATTAGAATAAATGCAAACAAACAAGAAAGCACTAAATAAAGTCAAGGTTTGTTTTGTTTGTAAGAAGTACTTGACGTTTTGTGAGCTAGTTAGAAGAACACAGGTTCAGTTTCCAGATTTCACCTCGATGCCTCCGGCCTTTGCATGGATTTGTGAAACTCCATCAGCAGCTTCTGATTTGATCTAATGCAGTATTGATTAAACTGAACCAGGTATTTGAAGTATCTGATGAGAGCTACAATGTAATACAGGGCTTCCATAAAGAGAGGTGTGGGAATGATGAAGCAAACAACTAAACAAAATCACTATTTACTGTATTAATATTGTTTGTTTACATGTAATATTAGCGTTTAAAGCCATTTACCGCTCAGCTAAACAGCTTTTAAATATTATTATTTTTAGGTGTCTTAGACTTTTGCATGTTCTGTTCATGACAGAATGATCTTTTCAGAGCAGATTGTGTTCCAATACTGTTTGGCTGTATAATGAGGGAACCCACAAGAAATGTTTTTTTCATGTTTTTATTTTTTGAGCCAAACAATATATTCGCGAAGGTAAGAGCTGGATAGATGTGAGAGTATAAGAGACAAATGAGAGAGGGAGGATGAGAGAGCCAGTAGGAAGGCAGGCAATAATGAAGGAGAGGAAACATTACTGGAAAATATCTATAACCACAAATATATTCGCAGAAATATAGTATCTAGCAGAAATATAGTAAGTTTTGTTTCCAGTGAGGGAAAAGAGTTTTATTTACAGCTTGAGCACATGACGCATACAATTTATGTGTCATGGGTGACATTTTTTCTTTGTGACGTGCAGTGGTAAAAAGAAAATATCTTGAAATTTTCTGGTTGGACAGCTCACCGCATATTTGCCTACAGAATTATCCACCATATCTATTATAAACAGAGCATATTGCCTGCATTTCTAATTCTGTCAAAGTATACATAGATTATGGATGTGTTACCTATTCAATCCTATTCACACAACATAACAGTATCCTTGTCCATTCTGGTCCACAATCACCTTCCCTTCCTCCCAATAAGGCCCACTAATAAGCTTAGCTCCACCACTGAATAGTACATAATTTATTTATGTACAAATTATGGACACATTTGGATCAAGTGAACCCTATGTATGGCTTTTTCCCAGCACAGTTACTTAACACCGTCTTCATTTTTATTTCATTTGTATATTTTGATTAAACAGATGTGGATTACGACATCATAGGAGTTCAGGCTTTGAATGGATTAAATGTTTACATGGAAACGCAGCTTTGGCGGACGTAATCTTGTAACCCAATGTGATTTTTTTTGGTAATGTGTAGCACTGCAGAGACAAGAAAGATCAACTCTCAGTTCAAACGAAGAATGCCATTAGTCCATACGAAGAACAGATAATGATGCATGGTTGCATTTTTGGGTAGACGAATGAATGTTGACCCTGGAATCCATCATGAAGTCACCAGTCATAACAAACTCCAGAAGGCCATGGTTCCTGATATCTGACAGGACCTGTCATTTGTCTGGTTCCCACACACTGCCTTTGTAGACTGGTGAGCGTTAACAGCATGCTAATGGCAGTATAATTCTCACTCAGTGAGCTGTGAAGAAAAATGTAACCAAATAAAGATCGGGCCTTTCCTTTGCTCACTGTTTATGTTCATGTCTTCATAAAAATCTGGCTGTTCTTTGTGGCCTGATGTTCTGTCATGGGCTTTCCAACCATTTTTATGGGCTGCTTGATCAAATATTTGGCCAAAGGACAAAGGATACTGCGGAAGAACTCCAGAGGTCAATGCTGAGTGGGGGCTGAGCTGTGGGAAATGGAGTGGTTTAGTTTATCTCAGTTAAAGTGCTATGACAAACTTGGTTTCATCGTGTAATTTAAAGCCAAACTCATCATGCTGTCTTTGTTCTTTAGAGGCATCACAATAACACCATAAACATACACCAAGCTCTTTCAGAGTGCAAAAATATGACTTAAAGACATCCAAGTGATGTTCATTTAACATGTTAGCCTGTAAAGCAATGGAATTTACATGAACCTTACATTTGTACCTCTGCTCGGCAGCTACAAATGAACAGTAAAGCGTGTATGTCAAGGTATGAGCACGGGTGGTTAGGGCATAGACTTGGGTGGAGGATACAAGGGAAGTATGATGTAGATTAGAATAGCATATGTTTCTCCCTTTTTCCTTTGGTGGGACGTAGGCTCTCAAAAAAGAAAACATGTCAAAGTGGGTGAGTCATGAACTGATTGGAGTTTGTCTAAACAAAGCTGAAGTTAGTAAGAACTTACAGACTTGCAGCTAGAAAAATATGAGAAGCAATGATATAAATGTCAAACCTGTCTTCTCAACCATGTGAGAGTTTTCAGTAACACTTCAGTCTAGGGGGACATCATAATGAGCTTGTACTTGGCCTATAAAGCAGTATGAAGATAATAGCATCTGACTCATTCCTCATTACTACTTTATTATGCAAAGATCAAGTTAAATTATGTATCTTTTTTGTCCAATATCCTTTGCACAGGGTTATTGATGTGCTTTGCTGAAGCAGGTTAGGTGATGTTAATGATCATAATTCATGCAGTACATGCTAACCGGGAATCTGATCAGAACTGCTAACTTAATTAAAACAAAATTACCATATTGTATAACCAGTGTGGACATGATTATTGTCAGCCACTGAATTGATGAAGCATTATAAGGCTTATGAAGCATTATAATGTCAATTTTTACTTAACTGCCACAAAGTTTTTAGTATAGCAAAGTAAACTGAAACTAATCATATTTTGTTTATGGAAAAAATGTATACCAGGAAAGCAGAGAGCTTTTGAAGACCTTCTCTCCCCAGGCAGTAAAGTATCATGTTATGGGTGATTCATCTAAAAGATCTTTGCTTTCGTTTGAGAGGTAGAAGCAGAGGTATGCATAGTCTGAACTGAATCTGTAGTTTTTGTCCTCCTGTGTGGAGAAGTCATCTGCTGCTGGGAAACTGGTATTTTTCAGAAGACCAGCAGACACACACGCTATAATCATTAGACAGGTCACACAGCACTCTGCCTGGCTGCTCTCTGAGCAGGAGATAAGGAGGGGTTAACTGCCACAGACACACACAGCATTCTGATCTGAAAGCCAGACACAGAGAGAGAAGAAGAAGTGAGGAAAGAAAGCAGAATGAAAGCAAATACTTGAGCAGGATTGTTGGGCTTTGCTGTGTGAGTGAGGTTTAGAAGATTATTGTTTTTGTGTGTGTATGCCTGGGTGTATTTATCTGTTTCAGCTGTGTTTGTTCTCAAAAATCCGGAGTCCCTGAAATGTGCCATTGTGTCTACATTAAACATTCTCTTTCTAATTCAGTGTTACTTAGGTATATTATGTAGATGTCTGGCAAATTCTATACCTTTCGAGGAATTCGTGATATCAGATGTGTTACACTGTAAAAATTTGTAAAAAAAAAAAAAAACACCAAAAAAGTCCTGGAAATATTATGTTCTCGTAATTGTCCTCAGCAGTTCCTCCACCTCATATACAGAACTTCTGTACATTTTAACTGTTAACAATTATACCCACGATCAGTTTACTCATTTAAATATCCAGTATTTATCATTACGACCAGTGTTGTGCAAGTTACTTCCAAACTGTAATACATTACAGATTACTTATTACTGTCATTTAAAAGTAATCCCT
>JBBJLR010029723.1:0-12677 GCA_037577145.1 Brachypetersius gabonensis
CTCCGCTTGGGCTTGTATTTCACAGTTTGCCGCCATTATC
This sequence comes from Brachypetersius gabonensis, assembly GCA_037577145.1. NCBI lineage: Eukaryota > Metazoa > Chordata > Actinopteri > Characiformes > Alestidae > Brachypetersius > Brachypetersius gabonensis. The sequence continues at coordinate 41 of JBBJLR010029723.1, forward strand.
CAATTCGAAAACACGTTGAAAGTCCCGCCCCCTCCGCTACGGGGTCAAAATGGCGTCCGTTTAGTGCAGAGTGTCCATCGTTCTGCGCTGCGTTTTCTGGCCGATTTCAGTGCACCATCCGGGTACTTTCAGTGCACTGAATTTATCTTGGCTTTTAGTGTGAGCGCACTATGCACTAAAATCGCGCACTAAAAGTGCGCAAGTGCACGATTTCGGACACAGCGAAAGTGAGCATGGAGAGTGAGAAGTAGGCGTTCAGTAGCTGGAAATATAGTCGTTACTTTAAATTAATCTCGGTTAAAGGCAAGAACATTATTGTGAGTTGTCGTAAGCTTGTAACACTTAATAATAAAGTGTGTTTGAGCTGACTTAAGAGTTTCTTTAGAGGTTGGGGAAGTAATTACTAATCTAACTAGTAATGTAACTAATTCCTTTTGAAATAATCACATTAGTATTTTGATTACTTTTAAAGGGAGTAATCAGTAGTTTAATTACATTTTTAAAGCAACTTCCCCAACAATGAGCTCTAATCAGGTGTAAAACTCTAGTTGGGATTTAAGCTGTAACTGGGCGATAAGCTTTAGTCGTGTGTTAAGCTCTAGGTGAGCATGACATCCTAGTCAGACATTCAGCTCCATTTCCTCGGTGTAAGGTTTTAGTTCTCAGGTATGAAGACTTAAGTCCCGCATGTTAAGAGTGTGGGAAGGTGGTAGATAGTAGGCATTCCTCCTTGAGCAGTCATGGTATTATTTTATTTATGTAACCATAACCATGAACAAATATTTATTTGAATACAAAATGTGTAGAAAAAGTTTTCAGATAACAAATTAACAGCAATGCTGTTGGGTGTTAATGACATCTACTGTATGAAATAAACTTTTTGCAGCATTTTATTTCACTTGTGGCTCACGCCTTCTGCAGTCTAAGGAAGTACAGTCACATTTTTAGCAACCACTATATAGTTATCTTTGCTGTTTTGTGGAATGTCCTTTTTCTATGACTTTCTTGGGTGATAAGATTAAATAATTCTTTCATATCTCCCAGTACGTACGTCATTTCTGTCTTGTTTCCTTCAGTGATGTCCAATGGCCAAGCACAGTTTGGAGGAGGACTGACAAGAGAGGAAAAGGGAAATTTAGAAAAAGGACAGAGGGGACAGAAGACAGAGGTGGAGAAAGAAAGGTGGAGGAAGTAAAAGAGCAACTTGAGAAAAGAAGAAGAATCAGAGGGGGACAGTAAAAGACCTTTATCTCAGGATGCTTCTTCGTGTTTATTATACAGAGTAGTGTTAACTCTATAGAGAAGAGAGGTGTCATTCACAAGCAGACATCTTTTAACAACCAGGAACTTTGATGGCTAAACAAAGATAAATGATCTAACTCTGATATTCTTTGTTTTTTTGTTGGTTTTTTTGGTTGGTTGTTGTTTTTTTCTAAACCAGAAGGACCAGATTGATGGGGTTTTGAGACAGAAACAGAGTCAGATGGAACGTTCCATTTTTTATTAATATCTGGCACCACTGTAAGAAAATAATCTATATACTATGTCTTCGGAAAACAGCTTAAACAATTGTAGTGTATCTCTACTACACCAGTTGCTAATGTCAAAGTACATTAAGCACTTTATGTTCTAGGTTTATTTTCTAGATTATTGTTTTCCCTCGCCGCAGGCTGCTAATGCTAACTGCTAATGCTAATAATTTTTTAAGCAATAAAGTTTTCTAATTCTGATTAATAATTTACCTTTACATTTTCTTTAAGGGTAATGCATTAAACTGAGATTAACACAAAATTAAAGTGTTCTAGGAACATATTTGAGGGCATATTTACGGTTTACACAGGATTTTTTATACAAATATGCATTTTAGGCTTTTTTATTTTACCAAAACTCAACAACGCGGTTTTTCACTATAAGCGGGTGCGCCCAGGAGCACCTGGCCACCAAGGCGGCTCGCAAGAGTTCTCCGGCCCCCCATGAAGTGAAGAAACCTCAATGTTACAGACCCAGCACTGTGGCTCTGAGAGAGATCTGCCGTTACAAAAAATCCAGATCTGCTGATCCGCGGCTGCCTTTCCAGCGCCTGGTGTGTGAACTTGCTCAGGATTTCAAGGCCAACCTCCGCTTCTAAAGCTCCGCCGTCATGGCCCTGCAGGAAGACAGCGAGGATTAACTGGTGGATAGACCTGTTCACACGAACCTGTGCGCCATCCACGCCAAGAGAGTCACCATGCCTAAAGATATTCCGCTGACGCGCCATATCCGTCGAGAGCGCGCTTTAACTATCTGCGCTTAAGGTCCCCAATACTTCGGCTATCAGATACAAAGTTCTTGCCATAGAGGAAACCACAACCCACCGACTGTTTAAAAAAAAACCAAACAAACATTAACTTAAGACATTGTTTTTTAACAAGACTTTTGGTTCCCCTTATTAGATGTTTTATATATTTATAATTTAATAATCATTTTTAATGCCTGCCTTGCATTCTTGTTTCTTTCATTTCTAACCTGTAGCTCTTTGAGATCTTTACAGTTACAGCATTTTTCAGACGCTTTCATCCAAAGCGACTTCCATTCCCTAACTACAGGGGGCAGTCTCCCTGGAGCAACTTGAGATTAAGGGTCTTGCTCAGGAACCCAGTGGTGCTGACGGTGGGATTCGAACCCATGACCTCTTACTACCAGAGGCATGAAAAGGGCACTATAAATAAAATATTATTATTATTATTTTAATTATTGTGAAAATGAAGTCTTCAGAAGAACCAAAACTATGGACCGTCCAAGCTCACAAAGCAGGGCTACATGTGTTGAAAACTATAGAGGGTGTCCCCTGTTTAATCACGTACTACAGAGTTAAAACATGGCCTCTAGAAGAAACTTGCTGCACACAAGCCTAAGATCACTAAGGCACTTCAACAATGGACTCCAGGGTAGAGGAGATGTGTTCCTTGGAGAGTTGAGTTGCACTACACTATCTGGCACTATTAAAAGATTCATCTGGGTTTAGGAGATGCAAGTAGACTGCTACCAACAGTTGGGTGGAGGTAGGATATTGGTCTTGGTCTGTTTATTAGGGTTTGGGCTCAGCAAAGTCAATACTATAAAGAAATTTTACACAATTTTATGTTTCCAGCTTGAAAGTGGCAGCAGTTTGAAGAATGTTCTTTCCTTATCCATCATTACTGTGCCCCTATGCACAGAGCAAGGACCATAAATACATAGCTGATGAGTTTGTTGTGAACACCTATGGGATGAATTGGAATGTTTATTATGAGCCCGGCCACCATCAGTGCCTGAACTCATAAATGCTCTTTTGGCTAAATTGGCACAAATTCTCTTAGATAGACAGAAAATGTTGTGGAAAACCTAAAAAACTGGCAACTCTGTGTTAATGCAATATTACAGCCACCAACAGCTCAGTGTTTAAACCAAGAAACGTAAAAAAGATGCACAAACAAAGGATGGTAGGCCAGGTAGAACTCACAGAGGGTGAGTAAAAAGTAAAAAAATGACAATTTCCAAACTGATGATGTCAAGAGCAAATGGAAAAATGTTGCTGATACCAAACAGATCTGACAACTCACTACATTGTACAAAAACAACACAACTGACTGTTTCACTTAAGAACCATCAACAAAGAAAAACAAACAGCAGAGCAACTGAGCAATTGCATATTTTGAGGTCTCTGCTTTATTTGGTTTGTTACCTATTTGCATGAGTATAATTGATTTCATGTTAGTAATTCTTATTAATTGTTCCATTTGTAGTCATTTCTCTCTCTCTCTCTCTCTCTCTCTCTCTCTCGCTCTCTCTCTCTCTCTCTCTCTCTCTTTCTTTCTCTCTTTCTCTCTGGCTTAAGGTTAAGTTAACTCCGTAACTCCTAAGGATTTAAAGCTCACGTCACAAGTTGAGGTGAGTCACAGACGAAAACAGATCAAAACGGTGTGTGTAGTGAATGACCACAACAGAACAAAAAGTCATAAAGAGGAACTAAAGTCTGTCTTTGGAATTTCAGGAAGGTATGTGCCTCATTTAAACCTGTGTGGATGTCTTTTCTAGTTGAATTATCTGTGAAATACCATGACATACTGACACACTTAAAAGTTCAAACTGCTAGTAGGATAGTTAGATGGGAGAAAGAGAGGTCGGCTTTATGTAAAGCCTCCATAAGCTGCTTTCTAGAACTTAATACCTATGGCCACTTCAAACCAGCTTCAAACAGGGGGCTAGCGATGAGCTGTCCCTTCATTGGGGAATTTTGAGTGATTTGTGAGAATGTTTTTTGATCTTAACTTATAAAAATGATACATAGAGCCAAACTTAACAACTGCAGCTGTATCTTTTAATGCAGAGTGTGGCTGACTTCTGCTCCGTGCCCTGATTAATCAGTGATGTGTGATTGCCGAAGCTTAAATGCTGTGCTGTGGTCAATAAAAGACTATAGATAAATAAATATTACTGCTGACTTTTTAGCACAAATAGCGGTTTGGAGTCCGTTGTTGTACATAATAGTGACATAAGCAGTGAAATATGTTTTTGGATAATAAAGATATTGCACATAATGATAATGATTTAGCATACAATAAGAAATTGCACATCTGAGTTACAGCAGGTTATAGCAAAGATTAAAGATTACTGTGTAGATGTGTTTTAGGGAGGTTAGAGAATCTGATTTTCTGATATTTCAGGTCATAATTATGTAGACAATTCTAAAGGTTTCACAAACTTTCTTTGTAGCGTCCTCAGTTGTTTGGTAGCCACAGACATTGACAAAACAGTAATAATTCACCAGAAAAATTGCACAAGTTGCACCACCAGAAACGTTTCATTAAAGACTCATTACGTTTCATTAAAGACTCAATTTCATTAAAACTGTTTCTGTGTTTGTGGTCAACTGGTGACCTAGTGGCGTTGTGTTGTGGGTTTGATACCCAAGACTGCTAAGCACCACTGGGGTACCCTGAGCAACCATTGACCATTCCCACACACTGCTCCCCAGGCGCTGTGTTCCTGGCTGCCCGCTGCTTTACTTGGTGAATGGGGTAAATGTATAAGAAACATTTCATGCTGTTTACACTGTGTGCTGTGGTGTGTTCACGTTCACGACAGAATCAGGACTGGAATGGGACAAATCATCGAGTCGGGCGAGTCGGGCCCACCAGGCTGTCTCTCTCTCTCTCTCTCTCTCTGATATCTTCACTCTCTCTCTGTCCTCGGATCTGTTTTCTTCACATTCTCTCTCTCCTCTTCCAGGTGATGTCTGATGCCGTGTTCCTGCAGCGCGCGCACGCCTCAGTGGCGTCCAGCGCGGAGCTGCTGCTGGAGGACGCGGCGCACGCGCAGGCGCAGTGCCGGGCGCGCGGGGTCGAGCTGAGCGCCGCGGCGGAGGAGCTGCGCGAGGAGGCGCAGAGTCTGCGCGAGCGGTGCCAGCACGCGCAGCTCCATATGGCCCGACTGCGCATGCGTTTGGCGGAGCTGACAGACACGAAACACGCGTACGAGGCGCGCGAGAGACAAGCACGCAAACTGAGCAAACAGCTGTGAGAGAGGAAGCAAAGGTCACAGTTAATAAGAATTACTTACAATTAATCAACTGTACTCATGTAAAGGAATAATACGCAGATATAATCTGTCTGGACAAAAGTATTGGGACCTGATCTTCACAACAACATTCACTTTAATATGGAGTTGGTCCCCATTTTGCAGCTATAACAGCTTTGCCACTTCTTGGAAGGCTTTCGACAAGATTTTGAAGCAGAATTTGTGCCCATTCATTCTGTAGAGCAGGTCAGGCACTGATGCTGGATGAAAAGGCCTGGCTCACAATCTGTGTTCTAGAAAAGGCCCAAATTGTGTCCATAAAGTTGGAAGCATGGTATTATCCAAAATGTCTTGGTATGCAGAAGCATTTAGATTGGAGCCTTGCCCAAACTCTGTCAAACAGGTGTGTGCCAATACATTTGTCCATATAATTTATTTGCGATTGGTTCAGTGCATCTATCTGTTTATGAACCTTAGTATTGCTGTGAATAAACAGAAAACGACTGGTATACTGAATACACAGGGACCTCAAAAAAAGCAATTGCTCTGTTGCTATGCTACTTGTTTTCTCTTTTTGCTGTTATTTAATAAATGCTTGAATGTAACTGAGCGAAACAAAATCTGTTGAGTGGTTAGATCTGTTTGGTCAAAGCATCATTTTTCCATTGGCTTTTCCAAATCATCAATTTGGAAACTGTCATTTTTTACTCACCCTCTGTTTTCTATCCCCATGGCCTATTGTCCTTTGTGTGAGCAGCTTTTTACAAATCTTGGTTAACCACCGAGCATCGCTGTTGTTGGCTGTAATATTGCATTAACACAGAGTTGTCCATTCTTCTATGTTTTCCACAAGATTTTCATGCATCTGTGATCATCTGTGATCACATTCAGCCAAAAGGGCACTTATGAGTTCAGGCACTGATGTTGTGGCCTGGCTCAACATGGGGGCCTGGCTCATAATCAACATAATCAGGAGCAAAGACAAACATAGAGAGGCTGAGAACAAGGAGGAGAGAACGATTAAGGGCAAGATGATGAGGGGAATATTACAGTAGGAGCTGAGAAAGTAAAGAACTGTAGGCACAGCAAGAGAAGAAATGAAGTGGGGGGCAGCAAACATTCTTTCATCCAAAAACAGACATGAAAATGGCAAAATGGCAACATTCAGCATGCATAGTGTTATTCACAATGAATTATTGTTTCTAAGAGTTGCTTTCATATTATAGCTAATATGTAAAATCTAAAGCACAATTGAAAAAAGTATCTGATAATCTATGTTCAAAAGAAAATGTATTTTTTGACAAGATGTCACATGTCTAAGACTGTATGGTTACTGGTATGATGCAGTGCTCAGAGAATATGTGGATCCTGCAAATATGGAAGGAGCATACTTCTTTAATGGTCAAGTAATGGGCAGCTGTTCAAAAGATCATGACATTTGTGCCAATAATCGGGCTGCAATTAAAAATTAATATTTTATATAATCAGAGCAGAATGAACCTAAACTAATACAATGTGTGGTTATTCAATATGCAGTGATCCAGTGCAGTGTGTGAGGAGACAAAAGGAAAGACACAGTGTCTTTGAGTGCTTTACTGCTATGAACAGCATGGGTTTGGCACCACACCGGACAGGGCTTCTCATAGCCTTATGGATAGATTTACGTCCCTGAACCCTCAAGCTATATTGCTGCACATACACATGCATTTTAAATAGATACTCTTTTTCTAAATGATGCCCTTTAAGCACCTCTCCAAGCATTTTGAAAACAGTCTACACATCCTCATATTCAGGAATATAGCAGAAAAGCAGAACTTGGCAGAAAGAAACTGAAATACATACAGCCATAAATAAGCCACTTTGAACGCAGGTAGAATGTAGCCTTTAAATTACAGTTTGGTTTTTTGGTACTAAGGGGTCCAAAATGTGCCAAGAAAATATACCCCACACCATTGCAGTGGTGCACCATCAGCAGCAGCTTGAACCATCGATAAAATAAAAAAATAGATCCATCCCTTCAATCTATTTATGCTGAATTCTGACCCTTTTATCTAAATGGCAAAGCTGAAATCAAGGCTCCAGTATTTTTTCTAATTTTCTATTGTCTAGTTGTGGTACGCAAACTGTAGCTTTAGTTTCCTGTTCACAGTTGACAGTAGTGGCACTGGGTGTGGTCTTCTGCCGCTGCAGCCTATCTATTGCATGGTTATGTGAAAGTGACCATTCTGTCATACATGAACACACCACAACACACCACAGAAATTCTTACTCTGCATTTAAACCATTTACCAAGTAAAGCAGCATGCAGCCAGGAACACAGTGCCCGGGGAGTAGTGTGTGGGGACGGTATCTTGCTCAAGGGTACCTCAGAAGTGCTTAGCTGTCTTGGGAATTAAATCCACGCCTTCCTGATCGCAGGGCGCATGCAGTAACCACTAGGCCCCAATAGGCTACCAGCTGCCAGAGAACCAGAAAACTCACTGGATTTTTTCTCTTTAGCACATCGTTCTCTGTAAACCCTAGAGATCAGCAGTTTCTGAAATGCTCAGACCAGCACGTTTGGGACTAACAACAATGCCACGTTCAAAGTCATTTAAATCGCCTTTCTCCCCATTCTGATGTTTGAGTTGAACTTCAGCAGGTCATCTAGACCATGCCTACAAGCGTAAATACATTGAGTTACTGCCATGTGATTGGGTGATTAGATATTACATTGACCAGAAGTTAAACAGGTGTACCAAATAAAGTGGCCTAATACACTCAGACAACTGTGAACACCAGCCAGAGTTGAAATGACAGCATCAGTAATGTCATCAGCTTAGTACAACTGCCATGAAATCACTGAGATGTGAACAGAATCTAATATATTACTAGGGAAATGTGTGAGAAAGAGTGATTCCCTCCAGCTGCTGTCAGACTGTACAACCAACACCTTGCAGTTGACCACACATACACAAACACACACATCCAAACACCACAGACCAATAAATATAAGATTTCTCTTTTTGGCAAAAGAGACAATACTTAAAAAGGACTTTATGTTTTTCTGTTTGAAAAGGAGTCACTGGCTGGATTCCCTGGTTTCAGAGGACACTAGCTCAAGCTCATCCTGCCAATGTCCTGCCACACTACTTTAAAGAAAGACATTATAGCTGTAATTGCCTCATTGCCTCATGGACTGCAATATAGTGTCAGTGATGCAAATTTTTTTTTTTTCTTGTAAAGTTCCACTTCTCTTCAAAGCCATACATCCTGAATGTGAAAACTGTACTAACAATATGTATTGTAGTATCTTACATTTACAACTATTAACAATAATAACCCCGAGGTAAGACTGCAAGTCCTGTACAGCCCAAACAGCGTATGGGCGTTCTAGTTTGGTAGGCATAAAGAGGCTTTTCTACTTTTCTTTTTACATGAAAGTGCATGACTGATGGAGAAGTGATGATTATGAAGATTAAGAAGCAACTGTACAATACATGGTTAAAGGCTTTGGGACACACTTCTTAATTCTTGAATTCAGGTGGCTCCATACTTCCAGTGAAGGACAAACTTCAGCATACCAAGACATTTTGGACAACACCATGCTGCCAACTTTGTGGACACGGTTTGAAGTAGAACCATTTGTATTCCAGCATGACTGAGCTCCAGTGCACAAAGCAAGCTCCAAAAAGACAAAGAATTTGTCTGGCCCACAAAGAGCCCTGACCTCAATCCCATCCAACACCTTTGGGATGAACTGGAACATTAATTGCAAGTCAGGCATTTTTGTTCTACATTACAGCCTGATTTCACAAATGCTCTAGAATGAATGATTACAAATTCCCCCAGAAACTCCAAAATCTTGTGGAAAGTCTCCCAAGAAGAGGAAACCAACTCCATAATAAAGTCTATGTATTTGAATGCAGTGTCAAAGGGGTCCCTGTGAAGCCTCAACAAACAGGGACACATGTCTTTTTTATCTAACTGAGCCAAGGTTTAGTGTCTTGAAGTCTGTTTATGTATAATTTTCAACCAGTAAACATTGAGCGTGTATCGTAACTTGATCAGTTTCCTAAAATTGTGAATACATTCTTATGAAGATAAGAAATTAAGATCTATTTTCAGCAGGGATATCACTTACAGTATAATATAATCATTGGTCCACATGCCTGAGGTTCAGCACTGAGCCACTCAGTCTCCTCAGTGATCTCCTATGATAAAGAGAGAATAAGGTAGTTAGTAGTTGACTTGTACATGCCTGTATGGAAAAAATAATCTGTTTTCACTTGTGACATTTCATGAGAGACTGGCTAGATAACCTCAGTCTTCTGATGTAGCCATCATAGACGGCACACAGAACTCTGGGTTCCACCAGACAAAAAGCTGACAGGAACCTCCCAACTGGATCTACAAAGAATGGAAAGATATCCAAGAATCTAAAACTTATAGTTGTGTAGACTTTACCGCGGGATAATATACATTAATATACATCTACAGCATTTAGCAGACGCTTTTAAACAAAAAAACTTCCATTCCCTAACTACAGAGGACAGTCTCCCTGGAGCAGCATGGGGTTAAGGGTCTTGCTCAGGAACCCAGTGGCGGTGTGCCGAAGGTAGGATTTGAACACATGACCTCTTGGTCCGGAGGCAAGTATCCTAGCCACTAGGCCACTGCCGCATCACCAGCATTGTCTGCTGAATGTCACAGTATCCAGATGCCCTGTGGTATGTCCTCTAAAACTATTCGATTGCACATCATATGGACCAGATTATTTAGACTTTTATGTCGCCAAATGCAGATTTACTGAAACAGTTTATTTATTGTCCATTGTATGGGAAACAATGGACAATTTTCTGAGTAGAAAATGGATCTTCCACTCAGTTCTGTTTTTATTTTTGTTTTAAATTTTATGCTATCTAGACAGAAACAGCATCCGGACTTCTTTACTGTTATATTGTCTCCTATTTGTAAACTTTATTGTGTGATTTTAGATTAAAAGTATCCTGAAAAGAAAAGAATATGTATAACAAACTTCAGTTCTAACACTGATTGAAAGAGGATGTTCTACAATTCTGTAAGAAAATGCAGGACTTCAGGAATACTTGGACCTAATATTAGTATTTAGGTTTTTCCAGCATAAATTCCATTTTTATCAGATTCATTACTCTCCAAATGAGCAAGACATTTTCTGTCTGTAATTTACAAAGAACCCATTTAAATCCTTTCCTACAAGTTAAATTGTGACAGTAAGTCAGTGAGCTTTAGGGGTGAGTGATACTCATTTTGATCCCATACCAAGTAAAACCATGGTGTAATACTGACACATCAATGTTTAAATATCATCTGCATATAGAAAAGGAGACATGTTTTAATATCTACTGTGAAAGACATAAAAATGTGAACACATTTTTCATTACCACTAAATAAACTGCTGTAAAAACTGATGTTAGTATTTTGTCCATTCAGTGTACTGTATTTGGACGCAATCTCATTAAAGTCCTTGTGGATCCAGTAGTCGGGCGTCCCCGTGCTTTTTCCATATAGTGTACCTTCAGGAGCTGCCTGGTTTTCTTCCTCGTCCGTGGATCTCCTCCCTCCTTTTTTATTGAACAAAAGTCAAGTATACAATCAATAAAAAACATACAATCAGCCAGGAATGTTAAATATACAAATAAATGCAAAAATTCACATATCTGAATTATTTTAATAGAGCCTGAAATTGATTTTGAGTAAAGTTCCACAACCTTAAGAAAATATGGTGGGATCTCCTCTCCTGGACCAGAAGAAATAAAAGAGTCCGGCGGCCGCGGTTGCGCTCCCAGCCCCGATCAAAACGAGATGTTTTTGAAGCTCAGAAACTGAAATAGTTATCCAGACACATTGAGGTTTAAACCGTAAACACTCCCTACTATTATTATAATTATAATTATTATTATTATTATCTTTTTTTGTTATTATTATTATTACTGTTATTATTATTGACATTATTATTCCTTCAGGAGACCAGCAGGAAAGAAATTAAGATCCTGCACTTTAACTTCATAGATGTTGTCTATGAGGTGGCAGTGCTGGGAGTTCTGACTGGAGCAAAGCCTCAGATCTGTCTAGAAAGAGATCTTTCCAGTTTTTGCAATGTAATGTGTGCTTTCTTTTTTGTAAATCAGCAGCTTTAAATTTAAAATATTAATTTCTTACTTTGTTCCAGAGGCCAGGAGGATTTCTTGACAATCTGACAGTTGTGGTTTCCTCTTGTACTGCTGCTAGCGAGCAGATAATGCCCAGGCCAGATGACTACCTGCTCATTCTTAAGGTAATAATATTTACCCATCATAAGAGAACATAAGAATGATTTATAGTCTAATTCACAGCAGAAATGATGTGGATTTCTTTGAAGTGTTTTTTGTTCGCGGTTTTCGGTAGCAGTCTGGACCTCTGTGTTTTAGAAAGCGATGATGCTCCTCCTTCAGGACATTTTACCTATGGAGGAGTGTGTGTATGCAGACCCTGGGTCACTGGCCACAGCTGTGTGCCACCACACTGAGCAGCTCATGGACACACTGGAGGCCATCTAACCCACCAAGACTCCTTTATATTCTTTATGACTTCATTTCCCTTGTTCCAGTCTTTAGCTTCAATCTCTTTTACCCTCCTTACCGTCCCATCTTAATTACTTGTAATTAGTTTAATCCTGTCTTTAGTGTTTAGGCACATGACTTAATACTGATATTTCACTGAGGTAATGTTCTCGATAGTATTCTTAGGACTTGTTTTAGTTAGAGGAGCTCTGAATGTACGTAACATGGTGTTTTACACGTATGTTTTTGCTATTTACTCTTAGAAGCTCTGCGTAAAAAAATAGACCTGTTTGGGTTGGGGACTGATGGGATGCCCGATTTCAACAGATTTACAAATTGGAATTAAAGACTGATGTTTACGTTTACGGCATTTAGCAGACACTTTTATCCAGAGCAATGTACATCAGTGCTTAAAATAGTCCACAAGTGTTCTTAAAACTTAAACGTAAAGCTGTACTTAAATCAACAACAGCTATTTAACCAAGTTACTGCTGGCTATGTTACACACCATAACAAACCCTGTCAAAGAGAAAAAGCAA
>JBBJLR010029731.1:0-12676 GCA_037577145.1 Brachypetersius gabonensis
TGTGTGTGTGTGTGTGTGTGTGTGTGTGTGTGTGTGTGTGTGTGTGTGTGTGTGTGTGTGTGTGTGTGTGTGACACCTGAGTGAGTGGGAGTTGGACTGACAGCATTTGTCAACAACCAAGTCGCAGTTTACTGTGCTGTTTGGCTGAATACTACCAGAAACTAGATAAAACGTGATCAAGTGAGATGCACAGCTAGTAGGTACAGGTGTGTAAAAAAAAAAGTGAGGAAGCTTTTCATTATGCTTTGTTTCAGTGACCATATGGTTGAATTGAGCTGAACCGAATTGAAGCTGAACACAATTTTAGCAATCATTTCCCCCCAGTTTTAATCTACAGAATCATATTGTGTTACAACAAGCAGAATGTAAACTGGGTGTGCTTTCTTCTGTTGGGTTGATACAGATAAATGTAACTATAAGAAAGCAATAAGATAGAACTTTGTTTACCCAGAGGGAAATTATTTTGTCATCAACATGCTTAATGCAACAAGAGGAATAAAAATATACAATACGAATTCAAAAGAACAGTAGAATAGTGCAAAGCTTTTATTCAGACATGTATGGATTTATAGAAACAACAAAAGTTCTGACAGCAATGAAAGAGCACATGCTTTGCTGATCATACCCAGCTGCAGTCCACAGTGTTCAGCTTGGCTGGGTAAGAACTGCAGTGGCCAGAACATGTGCCTGACTGCTAGATCCCATCTTTCAATTTTTGCTCCCGTGTTGTTTGGACAGCCCAGATGGAATGTCATGATGACATAGATGAATGCGATTAAGGAATTGATGTTGATAATCCTGCGGCTGAACAAGCGTTTGGATTAGGCCGCGATTGGTGTGCAGTGACGCAGGACCAAAGCCTCCCACTTTCAAGTAATTACAGTCAGCAAGTCAAGATGAAAGAGTACCTCTCAGCCCGTTGCCTATATGCTTAAGGTACAGTGTTCAGGTTTCGCAGAGGACATATCCTAAACGAACTCTTGAGCTTCAGTTTACGGGAAGGTTTTGTGAATAGCTTGTCCATTTCTCTGTGTTTGTATAGACCACCCTATTGGCCCTGATGTGCATAAAGCTGATTACAGAAAGCCATACTCCAAGCTTTAGGCAGAGGATTGGGTAATGTGACACAACGCTAGCTTGGGAACTGTGCTTTTTTTTCTCCCAGCAATGCTGAGTGATATTTGTAAAATGACTGTTTTTCCGTGATGGTAGTTGATGACATTTAAGTTTGCTTTAATAAAGGAATCCTGATATTCCTCTGTTCTAACAATGTGTCTTAACTCCTATTCATTTTATCGGCTTACAGGCTAGGTAAATGGAAGATGAAAGTGAAGAGTGTTGGTAAACAGGAAGGTCAGATCCTGCTCCATTTAAACTTTTCGCCATTTATATCTGCGTTTTCTCAGCGGTCAGCTGAACAAATCATTTTGTGGGAACTTGTCCTCGACCGGTAGGAATACTTGATGTAGGCCCATGCAAATGCTAGAGGGTTAGCTATCTGCAGCAGCCTCTCACCTGGAGAGAGCGGGACGGAGACGGAGACGGAGAGTGTTTTTTTCCTGCTGTAAATGTCACAGGCCTATGGTGGCATTCGGACTAATGGAGTCAAAATGGCACTTTTGTTTTTTGTTTACTATGCGCTGCTGCTTCATGCATTTGCCCGTGTGGGTGTAAGAGTGTGTGTGTGTGTGTGTGTGTGTGTGTGGAATGCAACATTTTCTGAACCTCAGAGACAGCATCCCCCCTCACCGTGGAGCATCATGGTCCTCTTAAGGTGTGTTTTAATGGGGGAGTTCTTAACACTCTGTGTTAATGTGTGCATAAGTATCACGGCCTTCTAACCAGTTCACCTTCTAAATGATGGCTTGAAAGCTCAGGAAACCAGCAAAGAAAAGAGCACACGGCAGTCGCCTGTTCAGTGTCAAGAGATCAAAGACATGCCTTGATGTCCATGGAGATTATGCCGGTCTGTCAGCTGCACACTTGCACCCATTTCAAAAGAATGCTTAAGGAGTATTTACAGTTCAGACCACAAGTATAGAAGCGGTCACTGAGTTTTACAGTGAAACATTTTACAAAGAGCACATGTTTATTGAGGTCTCGTTAAGCATCATTAATCGCAGGAGCAATACAACTATTCCTAAAAGCCAAAACACTGCAAAGATGATTCCTATTCAGCCAAAACCCAAAGGAATTATAGAGGATTTTTGATCTCCTGGCTCTTCTCTTGCATAATTAAACAAATCTTCACCCTCCCCTGGCCTGGAGGCCTCTTTTGCAACTGCTTTACCCCCATTGCCTTTAGTGTGTTAGGGATGGGCGTGTTCATGTGTCTGTCATGTTATATGGAGGGTCTGGTGGAGTTTTGACACAGATCTTTTTTGACAGTCAGCTGGACTGCGAGCTTAAAGAGCAACACAGTTTAACACCAGTGCAGAGAAAAAGGAAGAGTGCAGTGATTTCGTCAAGCTTGATTTTTAAGCTTGTTTTGAAAGAAAACAATAGAGCTTTCTGAACGAGCCACGGCCCCGTAGGGTCAACAATAAATGATGTGTTTTTATCAAAGGAGCAGAAACTGATTTGGCTTTCAAAGTAAAATGAAAGAAAGTAATATTCCTCCTAATGGAGACATGGACATGGTCACTTAATATGTATATAATATGATGCTTTACATGTACAATGTTAACTTACATTTACATTTATGGCATTTAGTAATTGCTTTTTATCCAAAGCGATAGTTCATTCACTAGCTACCGGGAACAGTCTTGCTCAGGCTCTTAAGGGCCTTCCTCAGGAACCCAGTGGTGGTGTGTTGAAGGTAGAATTCGAACCTATGGCCTCTTAGACCAGAGGCAAGTATCCTTCCTACTATGCCACCACCACCCTGACATCCAGAGTGGGATAAAATTGTGTTTGTGTGCATAAACAGGGAAACCAACCTTGTTTGCTCATGTGCAGGGCAGGGGAGTTGTCCACTCTGCTATACAGCTGCATTACCTTCTTTATCAGGTCTTGCTTTGCTTGCAAGGCTTTAAGAGGACCTCCACTTATTTCCAGAAATGTCCATAATTTGCTTAAAATATATATTCATAGTGTTTTATGTGAAATGCTCTGTTCCAGAGCAACTTAGCTGTGTTGACAGCAGTGGTGATGGAGTCGTTTAAAGCCTCTAAAATCTATGTCACAGAAATCTGTTACATGAAAGAGTTATGAATACACTGCCTGATGTTTAACCATGTTTTTAAAAGTTTTTGGCCTAAAATGTATTCAAAAAAATCACACAATAGCCACAGGGCAGGTGGTGGCCTAGTAGTTAGGGAGTTGCCCCTGCAATTAAAAGGTTCGAATCCCAGCTGCTAGTGTCATCGCTGAGGTACCCTTGAGCAAGGAACCGTCCCCAAACGCTGCTCCATGGGCGCCCCTTGTTGGTGGCAGCCCACTGCTTCACTTGGTGAATGAATTAAATGCAGAGAAAGATTTTCAAATGGTTCACACTGTGTGGTGTGTTCATGTGTGACTAAAAGGGGCCACTTTACTATCTAACACAAAGGTATTTACATCCACATTTACATTTACGCTTTTATCCAGAGTGACGTACATCAGGGCTCAAGTAGTGCTCAAGCTAAACTTAAATCAACATCAGCTGTTCAACCAAGTTACTGCCAGCTAAGTACACCTGAACAACTCCTGCCAAACAAAAGTCAGGAAGGCATGAAGGTAAGTTTTTATTTATTTAAATAAAACTTATTTATTCATTTATTTAAATGAAAACGGGAAAGAGAAGAAATAAACAAGCAGAAACGAGAGGCATAGTCACACTGGCGCTCCTTGAAGAGGTGGGCCTTCAGAAGACCCTTGAAGACCACGAGGTACTTCGTGATCATTGTTACTTTGTTACTGAGGGATCATTGTCATGGGTTTCTCGGTCAAGGGGAACCTAGAACTTTCGAATCGCACAATAAAAGGTATATTTTTACTACCCCTTGAGATTCTACGCCTGTAGACGGACCATTGATATTGAAATTGTTTGGTGACCTGTTACACACCTTTTGACAGATTAGAGAGCAGCACCAAGTGCAGTTGTGAAATATGGAGTAATGACTACATGTCAAAAAAAAATGTTGACCTAAAATACTGAGAGAGACGCAGCCTTTGCAAAGTCGAAATAGATTAGGGTTTTTTTTCCCCCTTAAGTTCATGCTACAAACTACATAAATACAATTTTTTTTAGGTGCCTTGGTGGTAGTGTTGCAAAGATACAGGCATCTGAAAATGTTCGACCCAGCTTTTTTCAAACGAAGGAAAAATCTCATTACATTTCAAGCCAGTGGAACTCAAAAACTAAACATTTGTGTTAGCCCAGAGAAATGGCCCACACCAACTCAACTCTTGGGACCACAAAATGGTTCAATTCTGAGATGGTCGAATGTGGACAATACCAAATATTGGGAGGCAGAATCACCCAATAGCCATTCCACATACACTCTCTTATTAAGAGAAATATACATCAATACTGATATATTGAGCAGGTGGTTGTTTCAGCCCATGAGAGGTGCACATAATGTAGTACGTGTGTAAAATACAAAAGAGTACAGACCGTGTGTGGGTGGTGTTGTTTGTCTCTCAATGTCTGTGTGTACCTTGTGTGTGCAAGGCGTTCTTTGTTTATGTGCTTAAATGCACTGTATATCTCTGAGAGTGCTTTTCTAAGTGCCTTTACTTGTACACAACAGAATCTTAATGCAGAAGGTAGCACAGGCAAGCCCAAGGGAGGGGGTCGTTCTTACTCCTGTCCCCGAACTGACCCCTATCCAGCGCCCACTCTCACTTCCCCCTGATGACCTGCCTGTCATTGAATAATGAGACGCTACTGGAATTCCTCCCTCTAGATACTTGCTTGGAGTTTGAAGCCTGCAGTCATGTAGCTCAGGCTGGCTGACAGCTGGACTGCCACAGCAGCACTGCTGATCCACAGGAATGCCTTCAGCCACTAGATAAAGAGAGAGGAGGCCCCACGCTCTCAGTGCTTCCACGCACATCAGGGGCTGCTCCATCTGACAGACGAGACGCAGCGGTGGCTCTGAATTCCTCATTGATTTTTCATTATTGCTTTGTGTTTTTCTGTTGGTCAAGACCAGAAGCTTTGCAGCTGCCCATCCCTGAGTGTAGACAAAGTATAAAAATAGGAGGCAGATGCTCATTAAACCCCAGAAGTGGCCGTTATTGCTGGGAACAACAAAAACATGTTGCCGTTTTAGGTTATTTAGGCTCAATCGTAACTCATTGGGGATGCTATGTTTCAAGTTATTTCTTCTGAAGCCATTGTAGTAGAGCAGGATATTTTATGATCTGAATTAGACAAATGAATGTTCCGCAAGCCTTTTTTTTTGTTGCAAAAGATAAAAGCCCAAAGCTGACATAATAAGGTCATAATTGTGTAATTAAACATGTAATGAATTGTCATTTTACTTGGTTGTTCCCTCTGGTCCAAATGGAGACAGTCCTATTTATTTATTTATTTATTTATGACTTTGTCACATGGATAGTCATACAAGTACAACACACAGTGAAATTCTTTCTCTGCATTTAACCCACTCAAGTGTACCTCAGCCGTGACACTAGCAATTGGGATTAGAACCCCAACCGTCTGATTACAGGGCCAACGCCCTAACTACTGGGCCACCCAGCTAGGCCAAATTAGATGTTCTGAAAATATTTTCAGAAAAAAAAAAAAAATTTCATAATTGCTTATTGTACAAAAAATAGTTCGTTTCTGTATGCTTAAATTATTTGTCTTTGTTTTGTTTTTTTTTTAAACCCACATTGTGGAATTGTGAAATATTCTGACACATACATTATAGATATGATAAAAGTCTACCATATGCAAGGTTTTCGGTGAAACATCTCTCCCGTGCTTTACCACAGATGATATTTAGTGTTTGTTGCTGTATAAAGTTATTTTAAAAACTGGACTAGGCTTCCTGTGCTGCATCAGTCCCTGTCAAAGTAAGCTATTTCAGCAAAGCCTTGAAAGAGCCCTGCTCACCGCTGCCAAATAACTAATCTCATTAATTAAAGCTGCCACAGAATGACTGAAAACATGAGTGAGGGAGGCCACTGTATCTTGTCCCCAAATTAGGAGCTTCACATATCTGCCCCTCTGTCTGCGCACAGCGGGGGGCTGCTCAGTCCCTAATTTGTGTCTGGATTACTGTAATTATTCCTCTGTCTAATCTGAGATCTTAAAGCAAGCTTAGATATATCTGCAATGTAGGAGACCCCATGAAAGCTTAATACTAAAGCTGCCTCCATGGGAGGTGCTCCTTTTAAACGAAGTGAACATTTTGTGGCCATTTTGATAGTGTGGATGTTTGTCCCTTTTTATATGTTAGTAACAATAATTAATGGTTGATTTTTCCATTTATATTTGTGATGAATTATTGTCAGTAATTAAGCATACTACCATGTGAATAGATGCTAACACCAGTTGAGTTGGTGAAGGCAAGCACATGAGTCAATGCCACCACATCTTTTCAAACTGCTGCACATCATTATAGTGCTCAACATGCTTGAAGGAGAACACTAACCCCCAGTTCTGTTTCACCTGTCAACAGACATTCATATTGCTTAACCATGACTTTCGGGGGCATCTCCAGGAATCAAACCCACGATCTTTGATACTGTTACTACTTACATGGAGAGTTCGGCTAATGCAATCTTAACTGGGGTCATTTTAGGCCTCTATAAGTCTCAGGGGTTGATTTGTGTGCATTCCATGGAAAAAGAGTGGAGTTTTCTTAAGGAGGCACTTATAAACATTTACTGGTGTTCTCTGCATCACAAATGAAGCCAATATATACTGCCCAGCCTCTGCTCTACTACTCCATATAACATGTAATCATTTAAAATGGTGGAAAATGTTTTATTTTGTGTGACAATGTATATCTCCCAAGGCAATGCAAATGACACTGCGTTTATAGCAAGGTTAGTGTGCGTAAAATAATGGTGACTCTTTATCCATATTTAAATAAATGACCATGCCCTAGAACATTTGTATACTTGCCTCATCCACAAACACTGAGTAGATGAATTGCTTACATGATGCGATACCTTTATTTAATGTACTGCCTGCCATTTTATAGATGACATGTGTAGCAACATGAACCAAGTGTTGGGTATGCTTGGTCATTGTTAGTATGATGTTGCTCTCTCCGCAAAAGTAGTCGTGACCTTATGACATCCTGCTTGCCTGAGAGCTCCTTCAGTCTTGCTACATGCTCTAGTTCGTTCACTGCCGCTATGATAAGTGTCTCATCCCATTTGTAACATGTACATTGTGATCTATTCAGGACAACAACTAACTGAAGGTGCTGTAGACAATGTGGGCTAAATATGTACTGATTATAAAGACAGCCGTGCTCCACTATTTAATGCAAGCTGTAATTGTGGCTGGAAATTTGTCAGGCATGGGTTTCACTTCGATTAGCAGAGTCAGCTGAGGACAGCGGTATCATTTGTTTATACCACTGCTACTTTATGACTTACTGCTGCAGTTATTGTAGAAGCTGGTGCTTTTTTCCTTTAATATAGCGCACATGCAAGTATTCCAGAGGGACCATATAGCCCATGAATAATGAATTAGTACGATTTTTGAGCATATGGTTGAGGGAATGCTAATTAACTGTTGTTTTTCTTCTTTTTTTTTTCCTCTAGTGGGTTTATGTTTTACAGTCTTTGCACATTCATACGGAGAGTCAATCGCAGTTTGCTGTAACCCACAGATTTACGCTTAGGAACATTTTCAGGAATAATAGGGCAATAAAAGGGGAATTGCCCCCTTAAGCTAATCGGTGTCCCAGATTGTAATGACTAAAAGTAGTTTCATACCTTATACTGGGGTCTGCGCACCAAAAATAAACCAAGCTGAACCTCTAGTAGCTGTCCAGTGGAATTAGTGAAGCTGTATGGCTACCAGTAAGCTCATAGATACCTGCCGACGTTCATTAAAAAAATAATAAATGAGAAATACTATTTAGCAGTGACCCTTCTGTGTAAGGAGCATTCTACGTCTGTGGGGTTCACTGTTTAACAGTGGATCTGTTGCTTTTTCATCAGGTGTTTACCAGCAAAAAGCTCTTTTTTTTTTTGTCTGACAAGAGTTCCGCTCAGTGCTGGCACAATGTCCAGTGAAACCTAGGGATAAGAGATTGCAGTATGTGAGCAGCCTTACCAGCATTTGCCATGTTGGCTTAAATGATTTTGATTTTGGCTTAAGTTTGACATAATGCAACAATATGACAATGCATGAAGAGAGAAAAGGGCAGTTTCTCCTCAGGTAACATTTCTCTGGTCACATTCTGTTTTAAATGTAAATGTTTCTTCAATGTAATTATATTTAAAGGTCAAGAAAAAATCCAATGTTAAAAAGAAAATTGATCAACAAATGCCTCGTGTTGTGATCTCTGTATTGATCAACATTATGGTGATTATGATTTTTGCCACAGCCTAGCAGTCCTGCTTCTTCACTGCAACCATATTTCCTAATGGGAGAATTCAAATAGTTCAGAAATGGGCTGAGGACCCTTTGAAGCCTCCAAATTCCTCAGATCTTAGTCCTTTCAAGCATCCTTGGGAAGTGCTGGACAAGCTTGTCCAATACTGACCTTAAGGGGTCTGATGTTAATGTCTTGGTACCCGATACACTAACACACCTCCAGAGGTCTTGTGGAGTCCATGGGTCAGAACGGACCAACACAATACTAGGCAGTGGGTTTTAATGTTTCGCTGATCAGATGGCATTTATTTGAAGTGATTCAAGTGACCTGGAAATCTACGAAATGTTTGTAAATGTCATTATACTGCATGACTCATAATGCCTCCTTTTGTCCACATTATTTGATTCGTGTAGTTATTAAAGTAGATTACTGTTTAGTTTTTTTTTTATTTAAAAATGTGAAATGTCAACTTGGCCAATTCAAGAGCAAATAATATTTATATTTATGGTGTTTGCTTTTAGTAAGCACTGGAGATCTGCGTGCATTTTTTACTTGTTCATTTAGCGAATGGGGTTAAAAAAGACCAATACAAAAACAGCCAATTTGGAAAAATCATGATCAGTGCATATCAAAAATAAATATGACTACAGTGCTTTTATATAGCATTTCATAAACTGAGCTTCACTTCATCTGGTTAAAGAGTACTAGTTCTACTCTGTTTGAAATGAAACATGCAGTGATTGCGAATCCAGTCCGACACTGTCACGTTCATGAACAAGTGAGTCATTAAATAAATTGTGCAGTCGGCCACCAAAGTGGAATCGGCCATGAAGATTCATTGTCACGCCCCCCCAGTCCATATTTTGAAGCGAAATGGTGAATCCGAAGCCTGCAGCTCTGTTTGCCCGTGCGAGAACTGAACTGAGGTTGATGCTCCGTGGGTTCAGTAAGGCCCACTGCCCGCACACTGACCTTACAGTCAGCGCTGCTCTGCTGGGATTAGTTTCAGTTGACTGAGCCTTAGGCAATTCCTCTAAGAGCTGGAGAAATGCATGGAGCATGGAACTGTCACTTTTGTAGTGTATCAAGGCCGGGAATAACCCAACCTCCAAACCTTTCAGTCCCACTGGCAAGCAGAGACATGAACTGACAGGCACTGATGAACTCTGCTGAAGAGCAGAGGCAAGGGAAAATACAGTGTGTGCACTCGTATGTGTGTGTGTGTGTGTGTATGCCTGTCTCTATGTCCATTTTTTTATGGGTGGATAGCAGAATGTGTCTATACATATGTGTGTGTCTGTGTGTGTGTGTGTGTGTGTACATGTGTGTGTATATACATGACCCTGTAATAGAACTTGTATATGCATGCAGATTACATGGCAGACGTTATTATAACGTGAAGGTCTGTGTGTGCGTGTGCGTGTGCGTGTAAGGGAGGTGGAGGAAAACAGCGTCAAGATCTGATTTCAGCAGCTGTCTGTGGCATGAGTGTGTGTGTGGGGGGAGCAGCTGAGAGAGTACAGTACAGTC
Organism: Brachypetersius gabonensis; assembly: GCA_037577145.1. Lineage (NCBI taxonomy): Eukaryota > Metazoa > Chordata > Actinopteri > Characiformes > Alestidae > Brachypetersius > Brachypetersius gabonensis. Next base: position 10,026 of record JBBJLR010029731.1, read on the forward strand.
TGGCATTACTCACTCTAGAGTGGATTATGCATGACCCCACGTTATTAGGGGGCACACACCAGTCCTGTAACAAACTTAGCCTAAATCACAGTGTGCGATGTCTTGTTAACTGTGTGTCTTACTGAGGGTGCTTGAGTATTTTGAGAATGAATGTAATTTTAGATCAATTTTAGGTACTGGTATCATGGCGTTCTGTGACGGTTTCCATCACCATTTTCCAGATGGTAGTTGGCACTTCGAATCGCACTGTGTTAAGTGTGTGTGTGTGTGTCTCTCCTTGGTTATCTTGTAATAAAGTTTTTTCGGAGTCATAAATAAATGTGGATGATTGAACATATTCCCCTGACAGAAATATATATCTGAAAGGTATTTTTTCCTTACAGATGACATTTCAAAAGCACTATCCATATTCATTTGTGTGAACTTGAGGCCAATCCGTGATTTCCACATGTATGTTTTAAATAATTGATGTGAGTCGTGCATAAATCATGCAGATCAGTTGTAGTGACAGTGTTGGAACCAGCTTGGTTTAATAAAGCTCTGCTTAAATAAATGTTGCCCCATGCAAAAAGTGACATGTTTCATTTTTAGAATTTCTTTTAAAACATATTGCAAAACATATTGCATAACATGCTTATAAACCCACACTTTTATATACAGACTACGGGTCTTTTATTCAGTTTTCAGTTTCATCTTTACTTTGAATCTCCTTTGAAATCAATATGTAAATGATCATCTCCTTTGAAATGAATATGTAAATTACAGTTATGAGTGTGAGGAACTGAAGTGTTTCAGTTCACTGTGACTTTTAACTTCGTCTCTTAACCTAAAGTATGGTTGATTATCACAGTTAGTAATTTGGATTAATGTCCCTGTTCTTAAAAAAAACCAAAAAAAACCCCACCCCAAAAAAAAACTAGGAGCTCACTTGTAATCAAGGTCAATGTGTAGGTCTTTTGTAGGTACTGTCAAACACTGGAAAATTTCAGTGGTTTAACCACTGCATTATAAGTAATTTTGTTTGTTTTTCTGTGTTTGGATTTTCTCTGCAGGCCTAGACCATGGGGGGAACTAAGAGCAAGCCCAAAGAGCCAGGCCAGCGCTCTCGCAGCCTAGATGGAACCATTGGCACAGGGAGTGGAGGTGGCAGCAGCGGTGGGCACCCCCACCAGACTCTCACACCCACCCGGAGTCCAGGGGTGAACAACACCAGGCCCGGTGTCCAGCCCATGCACAACAGCGCTGAGCTGGCCCTGTTTGGAGGAGTGGACTCCTCCACCAACAGCATCACCTCACCTCACCGCAGCATCCTGGCAGCAGGTAGGAGACACGGCTTAAACACCTACGATGAGTCAATCAGATTAAGTCACATTCAAAGTTTCATGTGTATCTGCTTGTGACTCCTCTCTTCAGTCATATCTACAAGTTATTTAAAACAGTGTGCTGTTTAGGGAATTTTTCTTTTTTCAGTTTTGTTGCTTGGAAACAGACAACAACACTGTTCATCAATTTATGTGTGTTAAATTATATATTGAGTGTTAGTGTTATTATTTCTTGGTTTTATTTATTATGTTAGTGTGTATTATTTTATCCTAATCTATTTTGTAGCTCTTTTTATTCTTATTCATGTACTGAATTACTGAAGTGTTTTGAATAGTGTAGTGTGTGCTTGGTAATAGTGCACCTGAAGAGCACCTTAATAGAGTGTCCTGAATTAACTATATATTTATTTCTATATCTATATATTTATTTCTATTAAGAGTTCTTCTTATTTTTGTAGCTGGTCATGCTAAAAAGGTGCTTCCTCAGAAACAGTAGTGTTTTGTGAAAGGGCGATAATAAAGATGTCTCAGTACATCAAAGCGAGTTCTGATAATATTTAGCTTTTGTCTGTGGTCTGATGACTTGGTATAGAGCAAATACTAGATTTTGCTAGTACTTCAACAACATTCAACATCACCACATTGCCTGTATAATATGATCCATAGTTTAATACGCATTTCTAAAAAAGCAAACTTTTGACATGGCACATGTTATTCTTGAAATTCAAAATAACCCTGTGAGCTGCTTTGTAATGAGTTGGTTGTTTCTTTGTGTAGGAGGCGTAACTACGTTTGTGGCATTGTATGACTACGAGTCACGCACCGCCTCTGATTTATCCTTTAGGAAAGGAGAACGGCTTCAGATCGTCAACAACACGTAAGACGCCAACACACACACACACACTCCCTCACTCAGAAATATCAGTGCACACACTCACACACACACACACACACACACACAAACAACAAGACAGCACTTGCCAGTTACTCACACTGTACAGTGTGTAGAAAACACTTGTTTCACTGAAGGAACTTTTATACACACACACACACACACATATATATATATATGCATACATACATACATACATACATACATACATACATACATACATACACACACATGTACACATGCACACACACCCACCAAGAGAACATGCTGATGACAGCACTTGATAGTTACTCACATTGTACAGGGTGTAGAACATGCCCACCAAGGCAGACATTAACACACTTGTTTCATTGATAAAGGAACTTTTACACACACACACACACACACACACACACACACACACACACACACACACACACACACACACACACACACAC